>JAHHUM010000734.1:0-161924 GCA_036173005.1 Crenichthys baileyi | reverse complement strand
TGATCCAAGGGTTTTTATTAATATATTTGTGCCCGAGAAGATAAGGTTATTGAATGAAGGACAATGTACTGGCTGTATCTCTGTCTGCTGCACCAGCTGAAGATATTCTTCCTGATGTTCCCTCTTCCCTCCTTATTCACCCATCCATACATCTGTTCATACATCCGTTCACCCATCTGTTCGTTCACCCACCCGTTCATCCATCCATCTGTTCATCCATCTGTGATTGATCATGTATTGATTGTGGCATTTGTTCTGTCAGCTGATAGTATGGCTGATGATGGAGCTCTGAAGGTGAACGACCACCTGCAGGTCCACGGTTTCTCCAATGTCTTCGCTGTGGGTGACTGCGCCAACCTCCAGGAACCAAAGCTGGCGTATCACGCCGGCCTCCACGCCTCCGTCGCCGTTACCAACATCATCAACAGTCTGAGCGGGAAGCAGCTGACGTCGTATCACACAGGTACAGATTCACCTGAGTGTGACAGGCTGCAGGTTATGTGACTCTCACCTGTCCATTACCTGTCTTACTTTCTCCTGTCAGGTAACGTCACCATGCTGCTTGCGATGGGCCGAGACGATGGCGTGGGTCAGTTTAACGGCTTCAGACTTCCTCGTTGGCTCGTAGCTCTGGGGAAGAGTCGGGACCTGCTGCTGTGGAAGAGCTGGAGGGAGATGCAGCAGAAACAACCCTGCTGATAACTGAGGACCCCATCCTCAACAAGTGCCTCACTCCAAAATTGGGCTAACCCTGACCTTTAACCTTAACGTTTACACCAATCACAAAGAAAACTGACTAAAAACATGTTACCGTAAAGCTAAAGTTTCCGCCTGAAGACCAAGTCCTGCAGAATATTAAATGAAGTTTTATTGTAACCTCTGACATCTAGCTCAGGAGGTTCTGTCTGATCTAGGTGATGAATTTCTTCTTTGCCAGAAAATCTCTCACAAACAGGACAGCTGCAGAGAGTGCCCCCTGCTGTTTGGTTTCCTGAAGCTGTTCTTCAGGGGGACAAATGTTCTTTAACCTGACGTGTTGTTGAAGGTTCTATCAGGAGAACCAGGTCCAGATCCTACAGATCACCTTTCAAATGTCAGCTCATATTTAAAGTCTGTTAAACAGAACCTACAGCTCTGCATGAGGACCTTCATTTAAAACTTTATATTTAAACCCTGTACCCTATATTTACACAACAGTTATTAGTATTTTTCAGCGGATAAAATGAAATATAAAAATGCTTTTATGATTTGAATTAAAAAATTGGGAAAACTAATGATAAAAAACGTTGTTTTCAGATACTTTAACATCATGAAAGTATTAATATTTGTTAGCAGGTTTTAGTCCTGTATTCCTAAAGAACCCTGAGACTTAAAGTAGCTCCTAGTGACGTCATTCCAAGAAAAATCTGAGAATTTCTCCAATTCTCAGATTTTCTCAGCTTTTTCCCTCAGTCAAAAAAAGTTTTTTCAGAAGCATTGAGGCCTTAAAAAGAGCTCCCAACAGAGGGAAAAGTTCAGGAGCATGAGGGGGGATTTTAGAGACCTAAGAGTGTTGAAGCAGAAAAAGAGGAGGAGAAAAGGGAGAAACTTCTCCTACAATGAACAACAGTGAATGAATAAAAAGTTACCAGCTTTATGGTGCAGAGATCCACCCCCTAAACAGTGGAGTTAATGAGAACATAAACTTCTAGAACAATCATACAATTATTAATATAGAGATAAGATTAACTTCATCATCCCCTTAGGGGGACATTAAATAGTTTCAGCAGCAGGACAGGTTAAAGGTCAACCTCTAGTAAGGTGATATTAGGAAGGAAGAGAAGCTGGCTGTCAGTAAACTTCTCTTCATCTTTGACGGCCTGGATGAAAGCAGACTTTCTCTGGACTTCAACAACAGTCGGCGTGTTTCTGATGTCACCCAGAATTCAACGTTCTGCTGACAAACCTCATCAAGGGGAACCTGCTTCCCTTGGCTCACATCTGGAACGTCCCGACCTGCAGCAGCCAATCAGATCCCTCCATGTGTTGCCATGGTAACAGAAGTATGTGGCTTCACTGACACCCAGAAGGAGGAAGTTCAGTGATGAAGAGCTGTCCAGCAGAATCTTCTCCCACATCAAGACCTCCAGGAGCCTCCACATCATGTGTGCAATCCCAGTCTTCTGCTGGATCACTGCTACAGTTCTGGAGGACATGTTGACCACAGAGCAGAGAGGAGAGCTGCCCAAGGACCCAACAAGTATGAAGGACATGAGACGAATCCACAGGAGCTGATGGAGGCTGACTGGGAAGTTCTTAGCAGGGGAAGCTGGTGTTTGAACATCTGGAGAAAGGAAACATCATGTTCTACCAAGAAGACCTGGAGAAGTGTGGTCTTGATGTTACAGAGGCCTCAGTGTACTCAGGAGTTTGTACGGAGGAAGGGAGAGCATGGTCTTCCAGAAACCAGTCTTTGTTCACCTGAGCATCCAGGAGTGTCTGGCTGCAGCCTGCATCTTACACTGCTTCACCAACAGGAACATACAGGTGATGGAGGTCTTTTTGGGGGACTTTAAAAAGGTAAGATGGAACAACATGAAACCACGGTCTCTGCTCAGAAATATTTTTGATGACTCATCTCTAGATCTATTCCTGGATGGGCTTCTAAAAAATCCCTAAAAGATATGAATGACCACCTGGACTTCGCTTTCTTCATGGCCTCTCCTCACCCTGTAACCAGATCTTTGCAGGCCTGGTGGTTCTGACCCAAACTATCTCCTGACAGAGGCATCAACATCTTCCACTGGAAATAAAAGACCTCTCTACATCAGGAGATTCAAGAGTTCCTGAGCTCCAAGAAAAGATCAAAGTTGGAACATTCTGAGATCCATTGCTCAGCTCTGGCCTCAATGCTGCAGCTGTCAGAAGAAGTTCTAGATGAACTGGACTTACTGAAGTACAACACATCAAAGGAGGGCTGGCAGCAATGCTTCTGGGTTTGCTCTGACCCGATCTAGCTGATGAAAGGTTCTGAATCAGCCCTTTCCCAACTTCACACGTATCTCCTAAAAACATCTCTTTAGGAATGTGGCTTTGGAAAAATCCTGGAAGAAGTGCAGTGATGCTAAGGCAGATCACCTTGAGCCATGTCAGCTGCTGATCCTACAGAACATCGAGGAAAACCTCAGTGTTGAAGCTGCTGATAGAGAAGAACCAGTGGATAGAACCAGTAATAATCAGGAACAATTAATTCGAGTTCTGCGTCATGTTTTAGATGTTGGTGTAGCTGGTGGTGTAGGGGTTAGCGTGCGACTACAAATAGAGGCTATAGTCCTCGAGGCGGCCGTCCCGGGTTTCAGTCCCGGACCCGGCGACCTTTGCTGAATGTCTCCCCCTCTCTTTGCCCCTCCTTCCTGTCTGCCTACTGTCAAAAATAAAGGCCTCTAGTGCTGAAAAATTTCTTTAAAAAAAACCAAAACCTTTTTTTAGACTAAGACGTGTCTGATCTGTCTGCTTGCATTTAGAAAGAAAGCGAATTCAGGAATGGAGAAATCAGAGACCTGTTTGAAAATTGTTGTGCAGACAACGAAAAAGAAAGCAGATAATTTTTTGCAGAGGTGGCACCTTCTATGAAGCTTTCTTTAGAGTAAACTTGACTGAAAAGAGGTAGTGTTTGACCGTCCAAACCAGGGAACAAACTGATGATCTGAAACCCTGACGGACTGAGCAAAAGTTCAATAAAAATGATAATATCAAAGTAGAAAGTGTGTCTTATATGTCTCTCTACCATCTGACCTTCTATGAACTCTCCAAGACTCACTGTGAGGTCATGGCTTCAGCTCCAAGTCCAACCCCTCCCATGTTGCATAGCTTGACTTGAACTAGGACTGTTTGTCTGATTCAGAACTGAAGGTTCTGTCTGCTGGACTTGAGAGTCCAAACTGTAGACTCAAGAATAATCCTGAGATTCATGTTGCTGTTTTAAATTCTGTGTTTATTCTACGTGCATTAGGATGCTAACGAGGTTTTTAGTTCCTAGCTCTTCACTTTTACATTCAATACAAATCTCAACTTTACAGTCACTGTGAAAAGAAAGTACAGCTTTTAATTTTAGGGTTTTAGCATATAAACAAGTCACATTCAATCCTTTCCATCCAGTCCTCAGAGGTCAGTATGTTTAATGTTTTAGATGCTCTCCTGGTTCACAGTGGAATCAGTGAATCTGGTTATAAGCATGTCAACAAGATGACAGGCTGACAGCCTATAGTTCCGAGTCCGGAGAAGGGAAAGCTACAGTTACATTGCTTATGTAGCTTTTTTAACACCTGAAGGGCTGTGGGCGTCATGCAGGATTTTACTACAGCTTTCTAGAGAATTCATGAACACAAGAGGCCAAAGCTAATAGGCTTTCTGAGCATCATAGACTTAGCAGCTCTCTTGTGGATGTGTTTTAGCACAGAGTGAGTGCAAATGGCTGTTTAGCAGGTAAAGTGTGTTCTTCCACAGGTTTGCCACAAGAGGGTGTGCTTTCACCATTGTCATGCATTGTTTTTACTAACAGTGTATTTTATATTACATTTTTCTATACAGTTCTAATACTTGTGTGAGTGTTAGGGTACCTGGCTTTAAGCACTGTTTGAGGTTTAGCCGTTTTTAATGAGGGGACGTGTCTGGAGGCCTTATTGGCTCATCTTTTTTCTGTGTTTTCAACATTTTTAGTCGCCGTTCTCTAAAGACACATCACTGATTACATACAATCATTATATGAAGATAAAGCCAAAATACGAATGTTTGGGAAAAACACCTAAAATCCAAAATATATAGTCAATCATTCATTTTCTATACCGCTTCTTCCATAGTGGGTCGCGGGGAAGCTGGTGCCTATCTCCAGCAGTCTATGGGCGCGAGGCGGGTCCACTCTGGACAGGTCGCCAATCCATCGCAGGGCAACACACACACAACCAACACACCTAAGGGCAATTTAGAGAGACCAATCAACCTAACAGGCATGTGTTTGGACTGTGGGAGGAAGCTGGAGTACCCGGTGAGAACCCACGCATGCTCGTGGAGAACATGCAACCTCCATGCAGAAAGACCCCGGCCGGGAGTCAAATCCAGGACCTTCTTGCTGCAAGGCAACAGTGCTACCAACTGCGCCACCATGCAGCCCTCCAAAATACACTGCTCAAAAAAATAAAGGGAACACTTAAACAACACAATATAACTCCAAGTAAATCAAATTTCTGTGAAATCAAACTGTCCACTTAGGAAGCAACACTGATTGACAATCAGTTTCACCTGCTGTTGTTCAAATGGAAAAGACAACAGGGGGAAATCTTTGGCGATTAGCAAGACACACTCAATAAAGGAGTGGTTCTGCAGGTGGGGACCACAGACCACTTCTCAGTACCTCTGCTTTCTGGCTGATGTTTTGGTCACTTTTGAATGTTGGTGGTGCTTTCACACTCGTGGTAGCATGAGACGGACTCTACAACCCACACAAGTGGCTCAGGTAGTGCAGCTCATCCAGGATGGCACATCAATGGGAGCTGTGGTAAGAAGGTTTGCTGTGTCTGTCAGCGTAGTGTCCAGAGCCTGGAGGCGCTACCAGGAGACAGGCCAGTACACCAGGAGACGTGGAGGAGGCCGTAGGAGGGCAACAACCCAGCAGCAGGACCGCTACCTCCACCTTTGTGCAAGGAGGAACAGGAGGAGCACTGCCAGAGCCCTGCAAAATGACCTCCAGCAGGCCACAAATGTGCATGTGTCTGCACAAACGGTTAGAAACCGACTCCATGAAGATGGTATGAGGGCCCGACGTCCACAAATGGAGGTTGTGCTCACAGCCCAACACCGTGCAGGACGCTTGGCATTTGCCAGAGAACACCAGGATTAGGAAATTCGCCACTGGCGACCTGTGGTCTTCACAGATGAAAGCAGGTTCACACTGAGCACATGTGACAGACGTGACAGAGTCTGGAGACACCGTGGAGAGCGATCTGCTGCCTGCAACATCCTTCAGCATGACCAGTTTGGCAGTGGGTCAGTAATGGTGTGGGGTGGCATTTCTTTCCATGTGCTCGCCAGAGGTAGCCTGACTGCCATTAGGTACCGAGATGAGATCCTCAGACCCCTTGTGAGACCATATGCTGGTGCGGTTGGCCATGGGTTCCTCCTAATGCAGGACAATGCTAGACCTCATGTGGCTGGAGTGTGTCAGCAGTTCCTGCAAGATGAAGACATTGAAGCTATGGACTGGCCCGCCCGTTCTCCAGACCTGAATCCGATGGAACACATCTGGGACATCATGTCTCGCTCCATCCACCAACGTCACGTTGCACCACAGACTGTCCAGGAGTTGGCGGATGCTTTAGTCCAGGTCTGGGAGGAGATCCCTCAGGAGACCCTCCGTCTCATCAGGAGCATGCCCAGGCGTTGTAGGGAGGTCATGGAGGCCACACACAATACTGAGCCTCATTCTGACTTGTTTTAAGGACATTACATCAAAGTTGGATCAGCCTGTAGTGTGTTTTTCCACTTTAACTTTGTGTGTGACTCCAAATCCAGGCCTCCATTGGTTCATAAATTTGATTTCCATTGATGATTTTTATGTGATTTTGTTGTCAGCACATTCAACTTTGTACAGAACAAAGTAATCAATGAGAATATTTCATTCATTCAGATCTAGGATGTGTTATTTGAGTGTTCGCTTTATTTTTTTGAGCAGTGTATATAAAACCCTAAAATTGTAGTGTTTATCATCTTTTTTTACTAATGTGAATTAATTATAACTATGATTTTTTTATATCTGCTGGTTTGAAATCTGACTTTGGATGAAACTGTCACAATATGACATCATTAGGTTAATAATGCGACTGCATGCAGCCAATATAAGCAGTGCACACACAGCACTTATATTACTGGTTTTTTGTTTCTGATCATAATTTTAACAATCTAACATTCAGCTCATGAACTTATTAATGGCCTAATCCAAGTTTAAAAACAATCTTACTTTATTGTCTTCTGTTAACCTTGTTTATAGATTTCATCGAAAATAAGTCATGTTCTAAAAGTTGCATCGGTTTCTGTCTCTCTTTGGATCCAGGGTGACATGCTTTCCGCCTCCAGTCGTCTTCACATCAGTTTATTTAGTTTATTTTCCACCTAACCAGAGCACCAAACAAGTACAAGGATGGTATGACCCAAACATGATGCCAGATCTGGTACCGGACTGAACTGATACATATCAAAAACTGTAACACCTCACATTGGTATGCTGGTTCATCATTTTATGATGAAACAGTCAGTCATTTTCTATACTGCTTATTCCATAGTGGGTCATGGGGGAGCTGGTGCCTATCTCCAGCAGTCTATGGGTGAGAGGCGGGGTCACCCTGGACAGGTCGCCAGTCCATCGCAGGGCAACACACAAACAACCAGGCACACACTCATTCACACACCTAAGGGCAATTTAGAGAGACCAATTAACCTAACAGGCATCTTTGGACTGTGGGAGGAAGCCGGAGTACCCGGTGAGAACCCACGAATGCACGGGGAGAACATGCAAACTCCATGCAGAAAGATCCCCGGCCGGGAATTGAACCCAGGACCTTCTTGCTGCAGGGCAACAGTGCTACCAACTGGGCCACCGTGCAGCCCATGATGAAACAAATACACAAAATAAATTAATAAACCATATATTTAATGAAATATTTCATCAATCACATCAGAACAAGTTATTTTCTAATCCTCAGAAAAGAGCAAAGATCTAGATTTGTGTAACTGAGGACATCGTTTACCAATTCTAGATTTTCTTCTGTGATTCTTTGATTTTTTTAGTTTCTGTTCTGCAGGAAAATAAAAACTTACTCCTGTCATGAAACCTGCAGCAGAAGGTTTAGAGGTTTGAAGGGATTACAGCAGATTTAACCAATAACATCTCCTGCAGTAAATTATAACCCAACATGTGTTCAGTTCAGTTAAACTGAACCTTTGGAGCAGTTCTTCACCTTTTTAAAAGGCTCCAGATCCTGAAACCATCCAAATATTTCAGTTCCCTCTGAAACAATTTCCAGATAAAATTATGAATTTCATGCAGATAAACCAAAATGAGAAAAGCTGCAAATTTAGAAGCTTTTTAAATAACGCTGAATCAAAACTTAGAAATTAAAAAAGTTATTTTATTTCATTTTTAAACAATAAATAACCATAAAAATCTTATTTTCCCTTCAGAAAACATGTTGAATATCCAGTGTGATCATATGATGGAAGTTCTCGTCTTCATGGTGACCAGCTGATATCTGTGAACATTGCTGCTGGTTTCCTTCAGAACTCCGACCCATTTCCACAATCACACACTTCAGATCCAGCTGCAGAAACACCTCCGGTTCCTGGAGAACCTTCAACATGTGAGCTTCAAGTAGGAGTGATTTTAAAGAACGTTCAAGTGAGACACGAGAGCTTCCAGCAACCAATCAGGTGCCTTCATACCTCAGAACAACATTAAAAACAAGGTGTGTGTGAGGGGAGGGGGTTCTAAACTGGAGATGAACTGGATCAATCGGTTCTGGTAACATACATGCAAACCATCACGATCATGTCAGTTGTTCATGTTTCAGATCTGAAACATTTTCAATACAAATTAATGAAAAAAATTGACAAAAGTTTTACAGTGAAACTTCTGACCCAGTTTGTCAGAACCTTTAGAACATCAATGATCTGAATGAATTCACTGCAGCCCACATGGTGTCGGCTGGACCCGGTGGTACCGATGGAGGAGAAGCTGTGAGCAGCTTCTGGTGACCGTGGTTTACAGCTGCAGACTGAGGACAAACATCCTCACGGGTCCAGCTTTAATCAGACCAGACGGGTTCTAACGGTTCTGTAAGAATTTATCCAAACGCTTGGAAATTGGGCAGAAAAGCTGCAGGTAAAAATGGTTCTCTGGGTCTGATTTAGGGTTGGTGTTACTGACCAATAAGAAGACAGATGTTAGTGATCCTTCATACATCTGAGCTCAGGAGAGCAGAAGGTCACCCTGATGTCAACAGCGTGAGAAGCCGCTAACTGGAGGTTCTGGTTCCGTTTTAAAAGGAATCTTGAAAACGGAGATGAGCTCAAAGCTGCTTCTTTTAGTGGCATCGGGTTATATTTCCACACCTCCATGCTGCACATCAGCTGAGCTTCATGAGTGCTGACAGACTTAATATCTGAGACAACTTTGGACTTCAGTCATGTTGGACCGGACCTTGAGCAGCCTTTCAGGAACCTGCGGGATCAGTACATTAGCAAGCTGTTGGTCATTTTAAATATTTTATGATCTCCTCGAGCTGAGATGTTCCTGCTTCTTTTCATGGACATGAAACAAATAAACTTTAAGGTTTCTTCTCCTGCTCCTTTTTTAAAAACTGTTTTTAGCAGCAGCTTCAGGTTTATTCAGCAGCCCAGATTTAAACTCTGCAGTCCATCCTCCACAGTTTTGCGCCTCGCTGGTCTTACTGGGTCTTGGTCTTGGCTACACGCCGCAGGTAGGTCTGGTAGAAGAAGTTGGAGAAGAGCAGCAGGTAGCTGAGGTACATGAGCGTGGCCCAGGTGATGTTGTCCATGCGGGACGGACAGTCGCCCTGCTGCATCCAGCGGTACACCAGCCCGCTCACCGTCAGCCCCATGACCATCTGGGCGATCTGAGCGCTGGTGATTAGCACGGCGAAGGGGCGGGGCACGCGGAGGCTGGCGGCGCGCACGGCGTAGTAGCTGTACATGAGCGCGTGCACGGTGTAGTTCATGGTCATGAACCAGCCGCCGCCGGCCACCATGTCCTTGTAGGAGTACCAGGAGTAGAGCAGCACGGTGATGTGGTGGTACCAGTGGAGGAAGAGCAGCTTCTGCTTCCTGAGCACAATGAACGCCGTGTCGCCTTGGAAACGGTAAAAACACAACGTTAATGATGACTCAGCAAGTTTCCTGGGCATCTAAAGAAATCGGGTCACAACTTTAACGTATTCAGTATTTGAGTCAGAACAATCCAATCATTAACCTTCATGCCAGCACCAACGGACCGGGCCGGACCAAGAGTTCATGTCCACAGCAATGGATCCAATGACTGAAACGCTCATTGGATCCACTTCTGATTATTCAAACCTGTATTTAAAATCCTGGACCGGACATTTAGCATTTTACCTGCAAACATCCAGAACCAATGACCCGGTAATCTTTTACATTCAGCTTCTAGACCTTAGAAATCAGAACATTTTTGATGATGCAGAGTAAAAATGACCCAGTCTGTTCAGAGAATATTTGTGGTTTCCATTAAAACAAACCAGTGGTTCAGTTCTGAATTTTGGACTTTTCTTAAAAAAACCACAGAGGAAAAATGGACCCCCATTAACCCATTATGGACGTGCTTTAAACGACCCCCCTGCTTCACCTTTAATCTGTTTGGGTTCCCTAATGTTCTGATCAGGTTACAGTCTGGTTCTGAAAGCCATAAAAATCACCAACTGACCGAGTTCTGGAGCTTTGCTGAGGACGAAGGCGTAGGCCCAGAACTTGCTCACAGGTCCATTGTAGAAGCTCTGGTCACAGATGGAGCGTCTGAAGCCACTGGAGCTTAGAATGTGCAGCATGTAGGAACCGGTCCGAACTGCTCCAATGATGCTGAGAACACAGAACAGAAAGTGGATCAATGAGAAACATGAACAGAACCTGGTGTGAGTTTCCAGAAACATCAGTATTAAATAGTTCAGTGAAGCCTCCTGATGTTTCTCAGGACTTCATCCGAGCCCAGAACCAGTTAGACAGCTGATCCGCGGCCCTGCCCACTGGGTGCTTAAAACCAGTTTAACTTCAAGTTAAATTTTAATGTGAACACATTTAAGAGGTGTGGGGGGGTTAGGGTGGAACCCTGAAGAACATTACGCCACAGAACTTTGAATCATTCAGGCAGGAGAAGGCTTCAAACTGAAGGGATGAGCCTGTGTGAACAGAACCGACTACAGCCAAACCACTTGAGGGAACCTTTGTTTCCAACAGCCTGTCCCAGTTCTTTAAAAACCCAACAACAGTTTGAGGGACAGGAAACAGGAAGTTAAGTCCAACAAGGAGATCCTAAAAGAGATGGAAACATGGAGTATCTCCAACATTTCATTCATGTGTTCCTCTTCATGGAGAGTCATGTCCTGGCTGCTGTGTGTGTGTGTGTGTGTGTGTGTGTGTGTGTGTGTGTGTGTGTGTGTGTGTGTGTGTGTGTGTGTGTGTGTGTTTCTGTTCAACTCAGCAGAACATGCTTCCTGCCAGGATGACCTCTGATCTCGGCAGGTTTGTGAGGAGCGGCTTCAGGTTTCGGCCGCCACACCGAGTCTTTGTTCCTCATTGTTCTAGCACAGGTGAGCAAACACCTCGACACGCTCCAAACAAACCACACCTGTTCTGCAGGTGTGAGGCCCGTTGCCATGGAGCCTCAGCAAACTCATCTAGGCAGGAATGCAGGCGGGTCGGAAAAGAAATGCAAAGCATGCTGCTGGTTACTATGGTGACGGGCATAGTTTGGAAATAGGTGTCTCATCCTCCAGAACTCTACGGGTTTTGACTGAATGGACTCTGGTTTCAATGGAAAAGTGAATCTGTGTATTTTATAGACTCAGGCTGAAAGCTGGACCTTCCACCTGAGAGCAGATCTCCTGCAGCATCCCTGCTTCTAGATCAGGTGTTTTACCTGAAGACAGCGAGGCTGAGCGACCAGAGGACGAGAGGCAGCCGCAAGTCCAGTTTGGGTCGGGGCTTCATGTAGTGCTGACCTCCGAACACCATGGCGGCATAAAGAGCGCTGAACATGAAAGACTTGCTCCTGCAGGACAGAAGACAGATTTTCATTAGAACCCAGATGTTTGTTTGACCCACTGAGACAGATGAGGAACATCATGACGGGAACCATTTCTAAGTTCATCAATATGAGTTTCTGATCCACTTTTAACCGGAACCCCGCATGTTTGGACAGCTGGTTCAGTAAATGAAAAAAATACTTCATCAGTTCTGGAAATCAGGAACGTTGGTTCTGAGAAGATCCACCTGACAGAAAACTTTTATGAATATGCGAACCATGACGCTGTTTTAGTTCTGATCGGATCTGTTAAAGTTACATGTTATTACGTTAAATCTGAGCTCTCTTGTTAAAAACCATCACGTCACTAGGAACGGCTTGTTGACAAACTCTGACGTCAGACACGAGGTGTAACATTTAATTGAAATAGTGTTTCCGGGTCGCATATTTCTGGACGTCCACAACAGAGGTCATCCTGGCAGGTGCAAACACACCCTCCATTTCTGCTACCTGTATGACCCCTTCTCTTTTCCAATGGTTATGGTCAATCTGACAGAGAGAGGTATCCCAATCGTTGTGGTTTTTAGTATAACAATGACCATCAGTGGGCTCTAGATGGACACCCTGTCTACTTTTAAGGCTAGGCTTAAAACTTTCCTTTTTGATAAAGCTTATAGTTAGAGTGGCTTAGGTTATCCTGAGCTATCTCTGTAGTTATGCTGCTATAGGCTTAGGCTGCTGGAGGACATAATGACCACTTTCACCCTCTTCGCTACTTTCTCACACTACTCTTCAATTTTGTATTATTTGCTGTTATTTCAGCTTTTAACTTTGTTCTCTCTCTTCTCTCTTCCTAGAAGCTACACCTGGCCTGACTCTGTGTCTACCTGTAACACCTTTCTGGAGAGGGGAATCCTCCAAGCTTCTGCCGTCAACAACTTAATGCTCACCCTCTACCGATGATCCACATGGCCCTGTCTTTCAGTGTTTAACCCTTTCTCTCTCCTAGACATAGCTACTGACTGAGCTTTTACTGTGACTAACTCTCTGTGCTCTCTTCAGACTCTAACCTTGAAAACTGGCTCAGAGTTTATCTGTTCCTTCTTTCTAGGTGAAACGACTAAAGGAGCTACATCCATTAACATTTACTTTTCCTTCCCATAGAAAGTACTCCTGGATCAGTGCTTCTTTGTTCTCTTTGTGTCTCTGCTCTGTTCTCTCTAACCCCCAGTCGGTCGTGGCAGATGGCCGCTCACACTGAGCCTGGTTCTGGTTCTGCTGGAGGTTTCTTCCTGTTAAAAGGGAGTTTTTCCTCTCCACTGTCGCTACATGCATGCTCAGTATGAGGGATTGCTGCAAAGTCAACGCCAGTGACTGTCCACTGTCTCTACATGCTCATCCAGGAGGAGTGAATGCTGCAAGTCACTGACTGGATGCAATCTGCTGGGTTTCCTTAGATAGAAAAACTTTTTATCCAATTTGAATAAATAACTGAATCTACCTGCACTGTTCAATGATTAAGATTAATTGGAATGTATGTACCTGATTTTTGTCAAGTGCCTTGAGACGACATGTGTTGTGAATTGGCGCTATATAAATAAACTGAATTGAATTCCCTCCCAGTTTCACCATTCAGGGCAAGAACCAGACTGACCGGATCATAACGTGGCTGTCTGTGACGTCACTGCGCCTCACTGGAGCCTCCCTCTGACCACACGTCCTTACGTAACGCCTCAGCCTCACTCAGTCCCAATCCAAGCTGTTTAATCCGCGCCTCACCGAAACTCGTTCATAGTTCAGTACATTTCCAGATTTCAAACACATCTGCACTTAGCCAAACATTTCCCAAAGCCATTTAACTATTTTCTGAATGAGTGACATCAGCTCTTCTACTCGGCTCTAACAAACCACATCAAAAAATGACTGTAGCCCAATAAACTCATTAAACCTATGACTGCATAACTAAATAGTTACTTCTGTAGCAAGTATTTCACAGGGGCAGTTTCTACTAAAACAGATCCGTTTCAGTGAAACTGTGCTTGAGAACAGACACTGTGGTGCGGGGTGTGTCAGCCGAAGCAAAGACTGGACCGGGTGGGTCTTTAAACTACCGGAATCACTTTAGACGGGTGTATGTTTTTAAAGTTATGTCGGTATTATTTCAAACGGTCCGTCTGCTTTGTGGAATCTGGAAAGCTTTTCAACTTTTCCCTCTGGAGGAAAGCGGTGTTCAGTAGATGTTTGTTATCTTCCTGACCATTTGAAGCCCTGACTGTCAGTATCCGAGTACCGTTTGGTAGCAGCTTACCAGTTCTCCTGCATCCACTGGATCGCTCCGCGGTCATCGAAGCGCCTCTCGAAGCTGAACTCAGACAGCCGCAGGTGGAGGTCCGACTCATTCATCTGCAGCATCTTCGCCGACCTGAGAACTTCAGCAAATACACAGAACCCCTGTGGTCCAACGTGAGCTCAAAAGGCTTCCTCGAGCAATCTGTCCACTCACCTGTTTGCCTGCTTATAAAGCCTGGGGGCGGAGCCTCCAGGTGAGCTCTGCAGCGTTTCGGTCATTCTTACCTGATGAGGTCACAGCTCTGTACGTGTTTCCATGGGACATGCAGTCCTGGGTCTGAAGTAGGACAAGATAAAATTGCTGAAAGGTTTTAGCTTAGATAAACAGCGGGGAGAATTTTTACAAATTTTATCTTAAATATCAAAATAAAACAACTTCTACGGATTATCTGCTTCATCATTCCTAGTTTGGCTTGTAAGAGGAATCTGAAACAAAAAAGCTGCTCATCATTAATCATTTCAGTGTTTTTAAGTCGTTCAACCTTTTTATATTCCTCTTGTGTCCAACATGGGGTGTTGGGACCTGAGAGGGTCGACAGAGGAAACAAATGGTCATCAGATAGTTACAGGAAGAGTGCTGCAACTTTTCCGTTAAGAAAAAAACTGAAATGACAGTTTGTGCTTTTTCATTGCGCGTTAATGTGCAAACACAGAGTTATGGTTGGAATGTGCAAAATGTAAGACAGGTACATCCATCACACACACACACACACACACACACACACAGAAAGAGACAGCTAGCAAGACCTGAGGCCTCAACAAAGGGTCTTCAGACAGCAGCAGGAGGTCTCGGTGTGACTGTCAGAGGAATCCAGGTGAAACCAGTCAGAACCGAACAGGAAGTAGATCAGCATGGACCTGCAGGTCAGAACAGTTCAGGTAAACAGTGACATTAGGACCGGTTAATGGAGGCAAACAAGAAAAGCAGACTGCGAACCTCGGAGCATGTCCACAGGTTGAACACGGAGACAACATTCCGTGTGTCATGTGGGAATGTCTGTGCAGAGTTTATGACTCAGCTGCAGGAACCATCAGATACCTTCATCTCGTCCCTCAGAGATCCACCTTCACAGCTGCTCAGGTGATCCTGTTTTGCTTTGGAAGCTGCTGTGTTATCCTGCTGGAAGGATTCATGATGGAAACTGCACAGAGACAGGAACTCAGCAGCATCAGAGACTCTGTGATCCGCAGGGAACAGTGGTGAAAGTGCGCCACCTGCTGGTGGTATCCAGAAACTGGACCTTTCTCAACGCTGTGCTGGTTTTGTTTTTGTTCAGCAGGTTGAAACTTTTCCAGTTTACACTGTGGATCATGATCCCGCGTGGAAAACATTAGAGAGGACTTCAACAGAAAACTCCACAGTCAGAGAAAAACACCTGGTTCTGTTTTTATTTCAAGAAGTAGAAATAAGGTTTTAACCACCCACCCCCGCCACTGTAAGGACAAGCGGGTAATAATAGTACTCGTACTCGTCGTCTTCCTCTTATCCGGAACCGGGTCGCGGGGGCAGCAGACTCAGCAGAGATGCCCAGACGTCCCTCTCCCCAGACACCTCCTCCAGCTCCTCCGGGGGGAGCCCAAGGCGTTCCCAGGCCAGCCGAGAGACATAGTCCCTCCAGCGTATCCTGGGCCGTCCCCTGGGCCTCCTCCTGGTGGGACGTGCCTGGAACACCTCCCGAGGAAGGCGTCCAGGAGGCATCCGATATAGATGCCCGAGCCACCTGAACTGGTTCCTCTCGATGTGGAGGAGCAGCGGCTCTACTCCGAGCTCCTCACCCTATCTCTAAGGGAGAGCCCGGCCACCCTACGGAGGAAGCTCATTTCAGCTGCTTGTATCCAGGATCTCGTTCTTTCGGTCATGACCCAAAGTTCATGGCCGTAGACCGACTGGTAAATCCACTGTCTCTACATGCTCATCCAGGAGGAGTGAATGCTGCAAGTCGCTGACTGGATGCAATCTGCTGGGTTTCCTTAGAAAAACTTTTTATCCAATTTGAATAAATAACAGAATCTGACTGCACTGTTAAAAATGATTAAGATTAATTGGAATGTATGAACCTGACTTTTGTGAAGAGCCTTGAGACGACATGTGTTGTGAATTGGCGCTATATAAATAAACCGAATTGAATTGAATGAAAGAGCTTCGCTTTTCGGCTCAGCTCTCTCTTCACCACAACGGACCGGCACAGCGCCCCCATTACTGCGGCAGCCGCACCGATCCGTCTGTCGATCTCCCGCTCCATTCTTTCCTCACTCGTGAACAAGACCCCGAGATACTTGAACTCCTCCCCTTGAGGCAGGAACTCCGCTCCAACCTGAAGAGGACAAGCCACCCTTTCCCGGTCGAGTACCATGGCCTCTGACTTGGAGGAGCTGATCTTCATCCCAGCCGCTTCTCACTCGGCTGCGAACCGCCCCACCGCATGCTGTAGGGCTTGGCTAGAGGGGGCCAGCAGGACCACGTCATCTGCAAAAAGAAGAGACGAAATCCACTGGTCCCCAAACCAGACTCCCTCCGGCCCTTGGCTGCGTCTAGAAATCCTGTCCATAAAAGTTATGAACAGGACCGGTGACAAAGGGCAGCCCTGCCGGAGTCCAACATGCACCGGGAACAGGTCCGACTTAGTGCCAGCAATGCGGACCAAACTCCTGCTCCGCTCGTACAGGGACTGGATGGCCCATAATATAGGGCCCATTCCATTCTCCTGGAGACCCCCCCACAGGGCATCACGCGGGACACAGTCGAATGCCTTCTCCAGGTCCACAAAACACATGTGAACCGGTTGGGCAAACTCCCTTGAGCCCTCGAGTATCCTGGAGAGGGTATAGAGCTGGACCAGTGTTCCACGCCCGGGACGAAAACCACACTGCTCCTCCTGAAGCCGAGGTTCGACTATCAGCCGGACTCTCCTCTCCAATACCCTGGCGTAGGCCTTACCAGGGAGGCTGAGGAGTGTGATCCCCCTGTAGTTGGAATACACCCTCCGGTCACCCTTCTTATGAAGGGGGACCACCACCCCAGTCCGCCAGTCCAGAGGAACTGTCCCCGACCGCCACGCAATGTTGAAGAGGCGTGTCAACCATGACAGCCCCACAACATCCAGACGGTTTGCAGAATCGCTTCGAGGCCAACCGGTAGTCCTTCTCCATGGCCTCACCGAACTCCTCCCAGGCCCGGGTTTTTGCCTCTGCCACAGCTCGGGCCGCAGCACGCTTGACCTCATGGTACCCGTCAGCCGCCTCAGGAGTCCCACAAGCCAATCACAGCCGATAGAACTCCTTCTTCAGCTTCACAGCATCCCTTACTGCCGGTGTCCACCACCGGGTTCTGGGATTGCCGCCGCGACAGGCACCGCAGACCTTACGGCCGCAGCTACGGGCAGCAGCATCGACAATAGATGCGGAGAACATGGTCCACTCGGACTCTATGTCTCCAACATCCCCCGGAATCTGGTTAAAGCTCTCCCTGAGGTGGGAGTTGAATGCATCCCTGGCCGAGGGCTCCGCCAGGCGTACCCAGCAGACCCTCACTATGCGCTTGGGCCTGCCAAGTCTGTCCGGCTTTCTCCTCCTCCAGGGGATCCAACTCTCTTCACCCGAGTGTCCAAAACATGGGGCCGAAGGTCTGATGATACGACAACAAAGTCGATCATTGACCTTCTGCCTAGGGTGTCCTGGTGCCAAGTGCACAGATGGACACCCTTATGCTTGAACATGGTGTTCATTATGGACAATCCGTGACTAGTAATAATAATAATAATAATAATAATAATAATAATAATAATAATAATAAACATGTAAATTGTGTGAATAAAATGTAAATAACAGCTTGACTTTCATGTTTCTTAAGCTCCAAAAAACAATCTGGGAGTTTTCCTATTGCATCCATAACCTTACAATCTGGCATAAAACGAGGTTTCTCAACATTGACTCAGACTATTTATTTATCCAATCATTTTATCTTATTTTATTTTATGATTAAGTTTTGGGACTTCCACATAAGAAAATGTTTGTGTAGAATTATTTCACATTTAAAGGGGAGAAATCTGTTATTTTAAACAAAAATTTAATTAACATTTAAAACACATTTTACTGTTTTCCGATTGGTTGTTCCAAGCTGGCGTATTATTACGTCACTCAAACGCTGCGGAAATGGAAGTCACCGTGGAGAAGGTAAACTAAAGTGCTGCCGCTGCCTGGAAAATGTCAATTAAATCAAATAAAAATTAAAATCCGTCAAGTGAAAGATCAGCGGGGCGCTAACTGGAACCAGCGGGCCGCCAGTCCCCCCCCAGTCGGGCTTTTGCTCCGTCTCCCCGCGGTGTAACGCAGATTACCGTTACTGCTCCAGGTGTTTCATCTACGCGTTACCGAGACCAGTTCCGTGGATGGACCCACAGGTCGAGTCTACGTCTTCACATGCGTGGGCTTCCAGAAGCCGCTGAGAGCCGCTGAGTCCCCTGCTTAAGTTCGCCGCTGTAGGTAAGTGACCACTGCTCAGAACTCGGTTAGAAAACATCAATATTTAACTTTATTCTCAGCTTTACTGAATTAAACCTGCCGCGGGACACCAGTTACTGGCTGGGTCAGTAAAAGAGTGGTTCCGTAGTAATTCGGCCGTGATCTGGCTGCAGTAAACAGCTTTATCTGGGAGTAACATTCTCACTTTTCCAAACCCTGGTGTTGAAGAGACGGTCCACCCTGCAGAGCGCTCCCAGCAGCAACCACAGGATCCGGGAAAAGTCTTAGATTAACCTGAGCATTTAGAGATCATATACAAGCCGAGTCATAAAACACACACTTATAACACAGAATAATGGTAAATGGCTTACAGGGTGCTGCTCACTGCTGAATTATACTGATTTGTTTTTTTAAAAGCCCAATTTTTTAAAAGGAGATATTTGCTCCAGAATCCAGCTGAAAGCAATAGAAACGGCTGTTTTATGGAGCGAAAAGAGGAGCGTTTACTTTGGAAGAATGTTTCTGAACATGTTAATATTTTTAAAAAATGAATAGACAAATTATCCAGATGGCATTCATTAAAATATGCCGAACTGGAGCAGCTCAACCCTTCAGGATCTAGGATGCAGAAGGTCGAGTGACCTTTAGAGGACAGAGCAGTTTGAGTCAGATCTCAGCCTGCCTATGAAAACAGGAAGTGTGTTAAATAGGCCATTAATGACAGAGGAGAGATCATTCTGTTGGAGTGGGAGGAGCAGTTTCAGCTGGTTCTACTGACCTGTTTGCTTAGAACAGGTCTGGAGCTGCAGGTAAGGATAAATGAAGGAGGAACCACCAGGAGATCAGTCAGAGGAAGGCTGAACTAACGGAGCAGCAGCTCCTCGTTATCTGCTGCGTTACTTGGGTTTGGGGAAAAAACTCGGAAATTATTATTATTATTACTGCCTTTTGTAAACTTCATTATCGTTGTTGCCTTTTTTCATTGAGTCACTTATCTGGATGAAGGCAGAGAAGTGTTGTTGACTTCTATTTAATTGCTCTTCATATGATCTTCATATTTGGGTGAGAAACTCATTTATTTAAAGTTTTGGTTACTGTTTTAATTGTTGTTATTTCTACAAAATGCCATTCAGATTGATCTGACGTCCAAAAACATCTTCAAAAGTGTACAGCTATAATGTTATAAGTGGTAAAACATGTGAGTTCATCTAATCACCTGAGCACAGGTAGCTGCTGCATCACCTGCAGACACGCCTCTATGACGCCTGATGTCCCCGCCCACCATCACCAGGACTAAAATATAAACCATGAAATATGTAATCAGAAATAATAAAGTGGCTCCTACACTGATATTTATTATGGGTTTATTAACATTTCTTACAGTTCAGGACGTCTGTTCTTGTTCTGATGTTTCTGACGGATGATTTAGATTCACTGCTCCGCCCAGGGTGGCGGAGACATTCATACAAGAAATAACATGAAGGAAAAGAATAAGGGTTAATCCTCCTCCTCCTCCTCATCATCATCATCATCATCCATATTCAGTAATAGTTTCAGAATTACAGGTTTTCTTCATAACATGAGGCCCTAGTGGTAAACAGTGATAAACCCTGTCCTGTTTGGACCTCCATATCTCAACCATCCTTTCCATCAGAACCATCACTGAAAGTTTATTGGCTCTCTAAAAGTTGGACTTTACCTGACCCGCTTATCATTCTGATCCCTTGTCCAGTTTTTCCACAATCACAGTTTTGAGTTTTTCCAGATTTTGATAAAGAATTTTTAGCTTAGATGATGGCTCTGATCTGGTGAAATATTCAGAACCTTTTGGGCTTAACCTCGTTTCATGAACAGCTTCATCTCCACATGTCCAGGTTCTCCATCGGAATCGTAGGTGTTTATGTCTCCTTCCAGCCAGTGTTTCTCCCACTGCTATATGGCTTACAGCTTTCTGACCAATCAGAACCCAGAGTGCAGAGAGACACGCCCACACAGCTTTGAATGGTTCTGTAGAAACTGGATCTGAAGGTTCTGTGAGATCTCCTACAGGAAACACCGCAGACATGCAAAGATGGACATGTGGGTCCACCAGAAGGTTCTGACACCTCTTACAGTTTTCACCATGGCAACCAGTGACCCCAGTATGTGTGTTTTTAATCAGTGATCCCCTGATCTTATCTGTCAGATACACGTCTGTTAGGTAGAAGCTTTGATGCTAGCATCCTTCTGAAATGCCCTGTTGTTTGAAGCCGTGTAGATGTTGGACAGATGTTCTATCATGTTTGGGTTTGAAAATAAAATGGACTCTGCTTAGAACAGCGTTGTCCTGCTCCAGTCCTGAAGCTTCTAGATGCATCCCTGCTCCAACACACCTCAATGAAATGAAAGAGTCTTTTCCAGGCCTCTGCAGAACCTGACCACATTCTGAGGAGGTAAATCAGCAGTTTGGGTCAGGGTTGCATCCAGAGGACTGGAGCTGGAGAGCCCTGGGTTAGAGTAACACACCGCATTGTTTTGGGTCGAGTGCCGGCGCTTTTGGTGTTTGGAAAGAGATTTAATGGGTGGAGTAAGAGGGTGAGATATGTAAGAAACGTCTCAGTCCAGAAGATGCCATGGAAACGTGCAGGATCCTCATCAGCAGCTTAATTTTGGGTCGGAGAGGTCAGACGGACCAAAGGATCACAGAAGATGTTGCTCTGAGCCTGGTAAGCAGAAGTGTTCATGTTCACATTAAACTAGGATCACAAATAGATATGAGCAGCTCTATGGACTCGGTGATCACCAACATGATGTTTGCTTTAACTTCCAGATCAGATGGAGGTTTTTTCAGTGACCTTTGACCTCAGTCATTGGTGTTCAGCTAATCTCAGGTAAGATTGATCCCATTTTCTTCTGTAATGATCAGTAATTTCCTCAGATGGGGGTTATTGTGTTTCTGACTGATCCCTGATCAGTGTTTACGTTGTGTATGATTGTTTTTATATCTGTATACTACTGACCCCATCAGAACCTGATGGGTTCTGGAAATGGAACTGCCTCACATCTCAGGCGTCTTAAACAGAACCTCGGGGCAGCTGCAGAGTTACTCCCCAATGTCAGAAGACTCTAACTGGCTCTAAAGCAGGTTTTCAGTTTAGATTCAGGTCAGACTGATCCAAATAAGGTTTCTGGTACCATCAGTACCAACAGAACCAGTGAAGTCTTGCACAGGAGTTCATGTGGTCAGGTTACCTGGGAGACACCTTTATTACAACTATGACAATATAACACAATGATCTTAGTCGGCTAATCAAACTGCAGCCAAGTGACATCAGGGTTCAGTCTGATCTTTATTCATTGATTAGAGTGTAACCTCTGTGTTCCCTGATCAGGTCTGTAACCCCGCCCCCTCCACACTGTCCTCTCTGCCAGCTGTCCATCATTGGCTGAAGGAGCCGCCTCGGCTCCTGATTGGCAGGAGGGAGGAGTTATCAGCTGATTGATTAGGATCAGGACAAGGAGGAGGAGCCGAGTCTGTAAATCCACGATGAGGCGGCTCTGCTGCAGATAACAAGTGTTCAAAGAGAGCGAGGACGACGAAGAGGACGAGGAAGACCAGGTTACTGAGTGACACAGAGAGGAAGGAGGAAACGGAGGTTACCACGGCAACCCAGGAGACGTCACTGCAGCGGCAGGACAGAGGACACTCAGGTAAGGTTACAGCTGCATGTGTGTCTGCATATGTAGGTTTGTGTACGTGTGTGTGTGTTGGAAGGCTGAGTGATGCATGCTGGGAGAAGGGGGGCAGTTAGGGAATCCTATTAGCAGAGTCCAAGAAAAGTAGGGCTAACTAAGTGCTTATCAGACTGAGTTTACACACACACACACACACACACACACAGGAACATTTAGTCCGTTTTTAGTTTTGGATTCAGATCAGAGAAACAAACTCCAGAACCTTCCCTGAAGTTAAACTTTGTAACTACTCTGAACCTCCTCATCCACCTCCTCCCCGGGGTCCAGACCTTCTTGCGGGCTGTGGACTGGATCAACAGTTCTCCAGGCTTTCTGAAGGTCTTTTCTTAATGTTTTTTTCATTGAACCTGTTCTTGTACAAGAACATTTCCAGAGGAACCCAACTCTGGCCTCTAAGTGATTCAGAAAGAAAAAAGCTCCTGGACTCCTAGTTGGAGAACAGATGAAGGATGTACTTACTCGATCGTTTTGAAAAAAGTTTCTGGGGTTTTGATGCACGAAGAACCCATTAAAAATTCTGAAAAAGATTTCTTTCTTCCTGAACAGACTCCTTAATGTTACCGGATTAATAACTTCAGACATATTCCTCATTTTTATACAAAATTCTGCTGCATGAACGCGGCCACCCTCACACACAAGCTGCACATGTGCATTACTGCTACACAATCAATGCAACACTGATTCAGACAATACAGCAATGACACAATAATTACTGTACTTTTTAGCATGCTATGGTGTCTAGGTGATTCACTCGCCTCATCATTCTAAATGCTGGAAACTGACAGCTTGCTCTACTTTCTTATCAGTTATGCTAATAATGATCTGACCACATAGGGGAGCTCATAGATCAGTAAGATATTATACCCAGTTTATCCATAAATATGTGAATGAAAAGTAGGGCAAAAATGTGACATCATGGTAGCAGTAATGTTCTCTATTCTAATGCAGCAGGACGCTAGATTTCATACTACTGATCCCAGTATACGTGTCTTGCTCAGACTGGAAGTGCATTAAAAGCAACACGCATTCTTCAAAGACACTCCTTAATGTTTCAAAAATGGCCTTTTATTTCAGCCCGTTCAGACCTGACAGACACACGGTTATCAATATGTCATATGTACACAGGTCAAGACAGAAAAACAGTCACAGCAGCTTCAGTTTGAACGGATTCCTAAATCTGACAAGATTCCTGGCTCGGATTCTGAACAGATTCCCAAATCTAAAGAGATTCGTGGCTCTGATTTTAAACAGATTCTTGTTTCTGATCTGAACAGATTCCTGACTCCACTTACACTGGCCTAGATAAGCAGTTCTTCAGACCTCCTGAAGGTTTTTTTCATGGGATTTCTTTGGACTTTGGCTGCAGTGTGTCCCAGCTTCAGTCCAGGTCTGGTACCTGACCACTCCCAACAGAATTGAACTCCTCTGAATCATCTAGACAGTATTTGGGCTCCTAAGTTTTTTTCTGCTCACAGAAACATTTTCTTTATTATGTCGATAACTGGAGACCGAACATGAAGAATCTGGTCAGGAACTCGTCTGGATAAAGAAGAAACCAAAGTCTCACCCTGTTTCTGCGGATGGGGGGAAGCTTGAAACAAGGTTTTTCGGTTATGTTCTGATGGTTTTGAACTGGTTGGTCATGTTTACCTGCTTGTTGTCTCAGGGGGTGGAGCCTGTTGAAATGTGAGTCTGCAGCTTCAGACTTTAATGGATCGACCCGGCTGAAGATATTCTTCATCCTCAGGAGACCGTTTAACCCCACAGAGCCCAGATGAAAAGCTGGATCTCCTCAGCACCAGATCCACAGCGACCTCCATCAGCCAAGGACCAACTGGCTGCTCACAGAACTGCAGAGGGTCTGGTTCAGTTTGGGTTCAGAGCAGATGAACAGTTCAAACCCAGACATCTGTGCAGCTCCACATTTCATGAAGCTCTTTGCCTCACTGGAGGAAAACATTTGAGTTGTGTTTCCTGTTGCTTAATGATCGGAACACACAGCAGAATCCTAGCTGGGTCCAGGTCCAGGTCCACCCCAAGACACATGGACAAGGACCTAGCACGGCGTTACGCTCTGCAGCAGAACACCATGCAGGGTCTTGGTCCGGGTCCACACAGTCACTTCCACACATTCTACATTACTCTGTCTTTAGCGGTGCCGGATTCAGTATTTTAGTTGGTCTTGACAGAAAGACCCAGGAGTTTTGTCCAGAGGTTCTGGTGATTAACAAGCTTTACAGCGACGACACGTTTGGGTCCCAGGATGTGACGGTACCTGATGCGGGCGGGTTCATGGGAGACCAGATTTTAAATAATATTCAGAGAAAAAAAATGATTAAATTTTTCCCACAAACAGGTTGAAGATCACAACCAAATCCCACTGAGACCGGATCAGAACTCTGCAGGAACCAGTTTCTAGATGAGAAACATCACACTGTTTTAATTTTATGAGATCTCATCAACAAACTATAGAAGTGAAATAAAAAGACACAAAATACATCAAAGATGAGGAGCTTCAGAACTTTTTTAACCCAGAAATCCTAAACTCCA
This sequence comes from Crenichthys baileyi, assembly GCA_036173005.1. NCBI lineage: Eukaryota > Metazoa > Chordata > Actinopteri > Cyprinodontiformes > Goodeidae > Crenichthys > Crenichthys baileyi. Next base: position 137,032 of record JAHHUM010000734.1, on the reverse strand, counting down.
GTCCTCAGGGACCAGATGTCCAACCAACGTGTCTCTGCTTCAACACACCTCAAACAATCAGGTCTTCAGCAGAACTCTGAAGGGCTGAGGGTGATGGGACACCTTCTCCTGAGGACTGGACCCATTCAGTACCACCTCAGAAATAGCCCACCTGTCCTGGTATTACCTCCAGAGCAAACCCAATATTGTAAACTTGCAGAAGCTTAAATTCATATCTGGATTCATGTTCTGCTATGTCTTCATGACCCTCATCATGTGGAGGAGCAGCTCCCTGGATGATGAAGCTCCTCTTCTTCTCTCTGAGGCAGAACCTGACCACGCTACAGAGAAAGCTCATTTCAGCTGCTCGGATCCTGGACTTCTGTTACCTGGAGAGCTATGGGGTGCTCCTGAAGGCATCTCCATCAGGAATAGATTAAATTAGCTCTGAGATGAAGGAAGCTGTTGAGGTTGACATGGAGATGTGGGAAACATCTGTGGCCTGTGAGATCATGGTGGTGGCCCCACTGCCACCAGAATCTGATTCTCCATGTACGCTTCGTGGAGCTTAAAATGCCTCACATGGAGCATTCAGGTCAGGTCATATAAAGGTCCTTCAGATCAGATCAGAGGTTTTAGCCTTCAGTAGAAAGTTAAAGTGTTTGTTTGAATCAGCTTCAGGTCTGCTGGTTCCTCCTACAGCATTCTGATGTTTTGCTGGAGCTGTTGTTGTTTTGTGTTTCTGTGAAATTATCTTCTTGGTGACGTTTCCAAACTTCAGCAGCTCTGAGGGTGTTTAGTCCGTTTAAGACGAACTCTTGGCAATAGCAGCCGCACCAGGATGCGGACCAATACAATCGTACCGAGCCGCTAGGAGGAAGTGGTCTCAGTTCGTTTATGATGTGGATGTCGTCTGATCTCCATCCCACACAGCTACCAGGCGTTCGCTGCAAGTTTGGTCCAAACGCCTTCCTGCAGCTCGGTTTGCATTGCATTATGGGATGCGGTAAACAACCTTTACCCAGAAACAAAACTGTGAAAAGAAACTGAATCACCAGAAAATATCACAAGTTAAACTCAACAACTGATTTGGACCAGAGTAAATGAAGCTCAGGGGTGAAACACATTATCTTGCAGCTCTCTGGCCCGGTTATTCTGTGGGTCAGGAGGGGAACGGTTTAAACTGAAGCCGTTGTTGTGTTTAATCTTTGTATTTGTTCGGGTCCACTCTTGTTTATGCCCCAAAGAACTTGTGAATCTGAGCTCAGAGTCTTTGTTGGGTCGGCTCTTTATTCTGGATTTTTTTTATACATGCTGCGGATTTGTAACTGATTTGTTCCTGGAGTTTAAGGGAAGTTGTAGGTTCTGAAAGTAACCAAACACAGCAGCTCTGCTCTGAATAACCACCATCATCAGGTAAAATATACCTGAACTATACCTGAACTGTGACTATGAAGCTAATAGCCTTCACTCTGTAACACGACACAATGCTGCAAAGAGTCCATTTCCTCTCTGCTTTAGCTCTACAATGTGAAGGTCTGCAGTCTCTGACTCGGGTCTCATGAATGAACCATGAGAGATCTTTGGTTTCTGATCCAGTTAATCTGAGCACATTAACTGACCAACATGGAGAACCTAGAGGAACTGGTGAAGTGTAAAAGTCCAGATATGATCACCAACCTGAGGGGTTCTGGTTAGTAGGGTAGAAAACCTATTTTAGTCACTCTCCAGCGCACATAAAGACACACACAGTGTAAACCTGAGTATCTGCAGCTTTCTATCAATGTTAGGAGACACATCAAGAACTTCCATTCTTTACTGGCGGCTGTAAGCAGCTTGTCCTGGACCACTGGTACACAACAGAACTGTTCAGGAATGGATGATGTAGCTCAAAACTGAGAGGTTGAGCTAAATGACAGATTTGAGATAAAACTGAGTTGTGATTTTAAAGGATTTTCGTCTGTTTTTCTCGCTGCAGGTTTTAGGACTTTTGAGCTGATGGAGGATGGATCTGGTGCTCAGACTAACAATCATCAGAAAGCTCAGCGTTCTACTGGTTCCATGGAGGTCCAGCAGTCCTCTGTACATCTGACAAAAAAGAAAGATCAGGTTAATAAAGAGGCCGCAATGCCTCAACCAGGTAAAGTTCTCCACCTCTATGTGGAGGTCAGGTCTGTTTCTGAGGAGGAAGAGAAGTTTCTGGGTAGAGGAGATGATGGGACCAACCAGTTGATGTTGCAGTGTCCAGATATCGTCTCTAACTCTCAGAGGAGCTCCAGCAAATCTAGTCCTAACTGGAGTCCAGATCTTTCCCCGGTGATACCACGTCGTTCAGCATATGGAAACCAAAGCTTACCCTCCTTAAAGTCATCTTCCAGGCATTCAGTCAGCTTCCAACTCCAAAACCCTCATTCTTCACTGTCTCCAGGCCAGTTCCAACACCAGGATGCTTTGAATGATAGTTTTGACCACTTACTTGAGGTCCTGGCACCCAACAAATCCAGTACCAGCCATGATGGCTCTCTGGGATGCCCCCATCCTCCTGATATGGATCCTTACTATGAGCAAGTGGCCACCTCCCAGTCATCTTCATCCTCCTGCTGGCTGACTGTGCCCTCCACTTACAACAGCAACCCTCGGTCCTGTGAGGACCCAGATATGGTGGCTGACAATGGACAGATGTCTTTGGTGTCCTTTGGGTACATAGATAAAGGCAGTGTTAACAGCATGGCTGGACAAGGTAATGCCATCTACCAGCATGATCCTGACAGCTATCTCAGAAGAATGGAGAAACAGCAGCTTCCTGCTTGTCTCCAGAAGAGGAGTGATCCAGTACGGTGCAGTGATAAAACATCACCAGACAACACATTGCACAGCCACCCCCACCAATCTAGGAGTGACACCTCATGGAGCATGCCGTACTTATCAAAGGCAGCCATGGACGCAGTGGCCAGAGATGCCACCAACAGGGCTTTAGAGGAGTTCGGATCTCCAGAACTCAGGCGCAGGTTTGGAGATCATACTTCAGAGAACTACAGTCCATCTTTACCTCGACACTCTCAGGCTCCACGCTGCCGGTCTTGGGGGGGCTCACCTGTCCTGCCCCGCAGTATTCTGACTCTACCATCCAGGACTGATCTCCTGGAGATGGATAGAAGATTCTGCCATGGTTCAGTGAATGGATTACCCAGAAGTCCTGCATCTGACCACCTGTGTGGTCAGACTGGTGACTCATTCTACTCAGTGGCTCCATCTTCAACATCTCGACCCCATAGTCCTGCTCAAAGCCCACAGAGGCCTTGGGTGCATGAAGAAGGTCACAGGTTGTCCAATAAATTCCACCCACCATTACCCGCAGGAAGACCCACGGACATTCAGCATGAGATCCCAAGAAGCAGCAACCCTTCTAGGACTGAGCACCAAGCTGGGTACTCCCACCATGGTGTTAATAACAGATGCAATAATAAGGTAACCAACAGCAGTCATCTTGGATCAGAACCAGTGAGCCTCAGCTCCAATGATTACCCAAACAGTAGGAGTCCTCACCATCCCTCCCGCTGCAGTAGCAGAGCCAGTGATGCATACAGTCCCATCAGTGACAGGAGGAGCATCTCCCCATTCTCCATCACAGATCTGGATTATAAGACACTTGGAGAGTCTAACAGAATCTCAGCCGCTTCTGCAGACAGACGGTACAAATGGACCCCTTCTCCAACTCCCTCTGAAGCTGAGTCAGTGAGGTCAGAGAGTCCTCAATATACAGGGACGTTACCAAAAGAGTCTCTTCTCTGGCAACTGCCCCCTGAGCCTACGAAGATAGAAAACCAGAACCATAACAGGAAAACAGAAACACTGGCACCTCAAACTAAACCAGGATGTATTTCTCCTGTGATGTTCAAAAGAGGTCCTTCCACACCAGCATCTCCTGCCTTGCCCAGTAAGTTGGATCGGGTATCTGCCTCTGGGTCACCAGTGTTGGACCCCCAGCTGAGACGGACATCATCATCATCTAAAGACATGTCCAGTTCGCAGCCAGCCCATTACACTGGACGCCATAAATCACCTGTCATGGAGCAGAGGCAGTATGATCACCTGTTTGACGGGTCACCGACAGCCAGGAGAAACGCATCCAGTCAAAATGCAGAGTGTTCACTGGTGAGCTGGACCTCCAAGCAACAGAAACACTCTGGACCTGTTGTGGACAGAGCTGAAACCATCCATCAGTCATCTTCTAGAGTTCATACTCAGAGCAATGATCAGGGCTGTAGAAAGGATGCTCGAGGAGTCCAGAAACAGTTGGCCCAGGAGTGCCAGTTGTTGGTTTTGGGAATGTCCAAGACTCAGAAAGAGGCATGGGATCACAGTGGAGCCACTGGGACGTCCTCCTCAAGCTCCAGTGGGGTTACAGGAAGCCTGGGAGACAGCTTGCAGCTGGACAGACTGTCCCCTGACACCTCGAGCCAGTCAAGCCATGGTACTGCGGACGGCGGTTCTGGGATACAGGTTGGCTGGGCGGGGCGGGTGAGGAGGGAGTGGTTCTCTGTGTTTGGGTAGATTGTCACATGACCTTTGATCTCAATAAATCTTAATTAGAAAGCAATTAAGTATTTAGATGTTTTCCTTATCCAACAACCGTAGACTTCCTGATGTTTCCTCACATGTCTGGTTGAGATGGACAACATGTGTTGGTGTGAACCACTGGTTCTGTTGAAATGTCCATCCTGACTATCCTTTATCATTCATTTGAGATATTTTCTTCAGGACTGCAGGATAGTAGGAAAACATGCAATAATATTTGTGAACAATGCGATAATTAGAAAGTAATAATGTCTTTCTGCTCAGGGTTCACAGCAGACAATTATTTATTATTTTCATCATAGCAACAAGGCTTTATATCATTCCCCATTTTCACGGGCTCTATTTAGGCGGCGAGACTCCGCTCCTCTCGGTCTCTCTCTACTCCATACAGAACCGGTTGGGTCCCAATGGACCCACAGGCGGCTGGAGTTCTGGCTGGAAGCTCCGCCTCCAGCCTTCAGGTCGCTGTGCTGCTCATTAAAGTCATCTGGTGAAACGATAAAAAATAAATAAATAGAAAATAAAAACATAAATACACTAAAAACGATCAGTAACATTTGTCCAAACGTTATTCATCAGTCCAACAAATGACGATGGGTGACATATTCATGCAGGTGACGTTTGGACTTTTTTATGGGTGGAGCAATGTTCACATGCACGGACCGATTTGCCAATTTAGAAAACAATTGTCCAAAAATGGAGGAACTAGTTGTCAAAAAAATTAAAAGCTGCCTATTTGGGATTACTTTGGCTTTAAACCGGATGACAGACGTAAGCCGCAGGAAGTCACCAAACGTATATAGCGCTAAAAAGAAACTAAAGGGCGGAACATATTCTCTTCCAGTTTCCAACATTTCTGGTGACAAAGTCCTACATTTCCCACACTTTCCGCCATGTCTTCATCGGACGGGGAGGCAGAACTTATTTTCCGTGTATCTTTGGAAAAACAAGAAGAAAATAAGGTGGAGTTAAAGGCCGTTAAACCAGACAAGGGACGAAGAAGAAGAAGAACACACCTGTCAGTGTTGGCCGCGGCTGCTCGGAGCAGAGTGTCACATATAAAACAGCTCGATGTGGAAACTTGTTCCCGCCGAGCAGTTTTTTGCCTGACACCGTGTACTAAACAGCTGATTTATATTTGATCAGCTGCTTTAGGATGTTATTAAAAACAGCGCCCCCTACCTGCATGGAATTCAGAAAGCTGATGGGTCAGTTTTCTCAGCTTTCAGCCTTCAGTCATAGTTTATGATTGGTAAATAATAAAATTATATTTGGGTTTGACCCGCTCCAGCCATTGTGGTCCTTAATGGTATCGTAGTCGCTCCTGAGTTTCATTACCTTCTCCCTGCACGACCTGGAAAACCTCATTCTCCTGGTCCCATGGCCAATCAGTGAACAGCAGTCCCACTCAGACCCGATCAGACCTGCTCAGGATCAGGTACCAAAAAACTAGGTACCCGTACAGAAAAAACGGTAAAGAAAACGCTCGCAAAGGAAGCTCGGTCGAGTGGAGACGGGCCAAATAGAACCAGTGGAAAAGGGGCTTTAGAAGCTGATATGCATGTTGCCCACAGCGATACCGATGAACATCACCTTTGGAGCCATATTGGACCACAGTAGGTTCTTCATTACAGACGATTAAGCGGGAAGATGGTTGGATGTATGCATCTTTAGTGCTTTACCATCATGGTTGGAACATTTCAGGGTCCTGGTAGGAGGGTGGTGACCGTGGTGCTGGTGACGTGATGGGATGGACCTCATGCTGAGGAGAATATGTGACACTCCATGCTGATGTGGGATTTATCTGATTCGTGGTAGTTCAGGTTCCAGAGCAAGCTAGGGTCATGGTCATTCAGTATAGGTTCATCGTGTAAAGGTTCTGCTGACATATGGAGGGAAGTAAAGGTGCAGGATAATACACTGGGAAGCAGGAAATCAACAGGGAAAACCTTAACATCACTGAGATTCAGACTTCAGCTGAATACCTCCAGACTGAGGGAGGTTTTCCAAAGTAGCTGCAGTCCAGCCACCGTCTGACGTGTAGGTCAGGCAGAGCGTGGTGAGGAGGCTTTCCTGTTTAACATCTAAACATCTTCATTGTTCCTAAAGACTGAATTTAGGGTTTTTTTTCCACCAAAGTTATTCCAGTGTCAGGCCGAGAGTGAAGCTCAAGCTTCTAAAGGAACCAACAGTTTCTGAACATCTCAGGTTTTCAGGCAGTTTGTTCCAGAGCTGAGGACTATAGAAACTAAATGCTGACTCACTTTGTTTGGTTCTGGTTCTGGGAACACTGAGCAAGCAGATCTCTGAAGCCCTGAGGGGTCCACATGGTTCCTATCTGACCAGAAACTCTGAGACAATTTAGAACTTTATGGACCACCAGCACAATGCTAAAATCTGTTCTCTGACAAACAGGGATCCAGAGGAGTGATTATAGAACTGGTTCTGATGTGATCCATTTTCCTGCTGTTGGTCAGGCATTTGGATGAGTTGCTGTTCTGTTTTAATTGGACACTTTTTATTCTGGTGATCTTTTAAGATGACAGTAAACCGATTTAGAACCGACTTTATGTCGACATTTGGACCCGAGTTCAAGACTCCATCCAGGTTCCTTGCATGTTCTGTGGTCTTCAGCCGCATTGAGTCCAGTTGATTCTGATTCTGTCCTCACATTTTTGGGACCAAAAACGAGGGTTTCTGCCTTTTCTGAATTAAACTGGTGGAAATTCTGACCCAAGTGAATCTGAAAGAACTGGGTTGTTTTTCCAAAGCTGGAGACCCAACAGAACAGCAAGGTTCTGGTTTTTGATGGATCAGGGCTTCAGTTGTTTAAAAAACACTCTTTAATTGAGCTTTGGGGTCAGAGATGTTCTTTTCTGTTTCCTGCAGTTCTTTTGGGTCTTTCAGAACTTTCTCATTCACTGCCAGAATGAGTCCAGTTTTAATAACTGTTCAGAAGCTGCTTGGATGGAAACTTCTTCATGTAAATAAATGAAAACTTGGTTCTAAACATGTGTCAACTGGATCAGGGTCAGAAGTTCTGCTATGAGCCGGGCTTTGTTTTCTGAGCAACATGTCGCTGTTTTCTCTCCTCCTGCAGTCGGACCGCGGATCACCATCCACTCCATCTTCTCGTTCGCAGAAGATCGCCCGGGCGAAGTGGGAGTTCCTGTTTGGAGGCCAGACGGACCATCGCAGCAAAGGTTGGAGCATTTGGATTCCAGCTTATAACATTCAGAACCATTGATAAAGCAGTTCCGGGTCCAATTGTTGAGCAGGTTAACTGGGAGAGGTAAACAAGCAGCTTCCAGTAAGCCAATTACCAGAAGCTTAGCGGAGTCCACCTCCACCCTCACTGCTCACTTCCTGTTCTTACCTCCATCAGGTGACGCCAGGTGAGACTTTTATTACTGCTGGGAAAAACATTGTTTCTGTGTTCTTAAGGGCGGGCTCTGGACCCACAGAACCCTTTACTCAGAGGAAACTCTGATGTTTGGTTCTTGTGGAACCAACTGGTTTAATGCTGCTTTTCCTGTTAGGTTCATTCTTTGGAGCTGGGTTGGTGTTTTATTTCTGAGTTGCAGAACTTGCAAAAAGTTCTGCTGTGATGCCTGAAGAAGGTTTTGCCAATAAATAAATAAAGTGTTGTAGGTCCATCTTACTGTTTGGACCAAACTTCAGGCAGATCTTCAGGCTGCATGAAGGTCTTTTCTTTGTTTGGGCTTTGGTTGCTTTTTCATTCAGCTTCAGGCAAGCTTGTAGTTCTGTAACGAATGATGATGGAGGACAGAAGAAAGATCAGATTGGATCTGGGAACCATCATGTCTTTTCAGATCCTCTCTTTAAGAACCAGGAATCTGTTCAAAGTTCTGAATTTAGGAGCAGCAAATCTGTTCATAGTCATGAATCTGTTCAGACCAGACATGTGGGACCCATCCAGCCCGCGAAACGTCTGTATCTTGTGCAATAATATCAGTCATTTGTTATTAATAACGCGCCAGTGTAGCACTCATAACAGTCAGACTACGTAACCCATGATGCACTGCAACAGCTACTCACAATTCAAGGAAGGATGGAGAGAAAGAGCTTAAAGAACCACAGAGAACCATCAGAACCAGGGTAAAGTAGGACTCTGTGGGTTCTTCATCCCTGAGATGATGCCTCCAAGCTGCTCAAACATCTGTTCTCTGTGAGGAAGATGATATTGTTCTGATCTGGACCAAACATTAAAGAACTTACTGCCAATCATCCGTCTCACACAGGATGGCACATAGGAGAGCAGAACCCAGCAGACCTTTGTTTCAGTGTTTAAGTTTTTCCTCCAAGAACAAGACCAGCTTTATTTTTTACTTGATGAGAAATTAAATGGGCCTTACTTTAACTATACCAATAAACATTCATCCTGTTCGGCCCACAACGTGGTCCACGTTTCATGTCTCGGACAATTCTGTGGTTGAGTTTGACACGCCTGGTTTAGACTGTTCAAGACTTGGCACCCCCCGGCTGGTCCTAGTTCTGGTTGGCTCAGGGTCAGAACTGTAGGTCTCCTGCTGTCGTCTTCAGGACTCATTATTTCTGTCTCTCTTCATGCAGACGTTTCATCCACGACGCCACCGACCAGCAGCTCGCCCAGCCCCACCCCTCCCTCCTCCCTCCACCTGCAGCCGTCCAATCAGAGGAGGGGGTGGGACCACCAGAATCAGAACCTCTCTCATCACGAGGTCCAGCAGGTTGAGGTGGAGGTGGTCCCCCCCCACCTCCGTGGCCCTGTCCCAAAGACTGGCATCATCCGACGGTCCATCAAATATTCTGAGACGGACCTGGACGCTGTGCCACTGCGCTGCTACAGGGAAACGGACCTGGACGAGGTAAGCTGGTTCTGCTGGGCTGATCGTGTGTGTGGTCCTGAATCAGAAGGTTGAAGGTGTTCTTGTTGTTCAGGTGATGCGAGCGGAGGCTGAGGCAGCCGAGGAGGCAGATTCAGCTTTCACCAGGAACCATAGAGTTCTGGGAAAGTCTTGCTTCAGCCCTGAGGACATATCCCCAAGGTCCAGTACAGGTGGACAGAGGGAGGAGAATGGACAGGAGGAGGAGGATGAGGAGGAGGAAGATGAGGAAGAGGAAGGAGTAGTGAGCTGGGCCAGCGTCAGGATGCAGGGGGACCGGCAGAGACAGAGAGCTGCCAAAGAGGAAGAGGAGGTTTTCAGTCTGCTGCTGAAGGGGTGAGAGACCCCGGTTCCGTCCCTGCTGACCTGGTTCCACATAACCCTCAGGTTCTGAGTCCATCTGGGTTCCAGGTCAGGTTTTACCAGGGAGGGCATTGGATCTGAGGGACAACAGTCTAACAGAACCTCATTCAGAACAAATTTCTCTGGATTAAAATAAGTCCGGTTAAAAAGGGCAGAAACCGATGGGTAACAGTCCAACTCAGCTGCCTGTCTGCTGGTTCTCCTGGATAAAACTGGGTCCATCTGGTTCTGATGGTTTAATTTAGTAGGTTATCTATGTAGCATGAAGTCTTCCTCGTGTCACATGTAGCAGACCAAACAGGACAGGTAAATCTCAGGTAACCAGAATAAAACCACCCCATTCCTCTCTGTCTCTGATTGGCTGATATTTACCTGAACTTGAACTAGGCCGTAGACACAGGAAGTATCGGAGGAAGGCTAAAGCTCTCAGAGCAACAGATCCAGTGTTGATTTCTCAGGTCATGCTGCTGCTTTCTGTTTTCTCTTGTTGGGTCCAGCCCATAAAGTCTGATGTCTCCTCCATCAGGACTTTGGAGCCATCATCTGACGCCCAAGGAGGCCTCAAGTCTCCGATCTCGGTTGGCAGCCCCCGCCGGCCGTCTGAAAGCAACCTGGACTCCTTCAGTCGCCACTTTGAGAGCATCATGGAGTCCCACCGGGCCAAAGGGACGTCCTACAGCAGCCTGGACAGTGTAGACCTGCTGACCTCTGGGTCTACCTCTGTGTTCACCTTTGACCTGCCTACACTCACCCCAGAGATCCAGGTAGGAAACAGATTAGGGAGATGATGTCTGCATACATGTCCAGGGGGTTGACAATGATCTTTTTCTTTGTTTAGAGTCAGATCTGTGAGAGTGCCAAGCAGATTCTGGAGCTGAGTTTCGCTCCGTTGGCCCGAATGGACTCCTCCGCATGCTCTGAGACATCCCGTTCTGAAATGGCCCTCAGCATCTCAGCGGCCGGGCTCCGAGGAGGATCCAAGGACGACTCTGGCCCTCCGGTCCGGTCTCGGTCAGAGAAGGAGTCATGGCGGCGCTCCATTGTTAAAGAGGGTTTCCGTAAGGCGACCTCAGTTCCGGTGCTGCACAGCAGGTGAGTCAGACCTGAAGGTTCTGATCCAAACTTGAGGGGCAGTGAGGGAGAAGGCTGCTGATAAACCGATCACATTTGTTCTGAGAGAGTTTCAATTGATTTTACAGCATTCTGTTTAAAACCTGGATCCGATTAAAGTTCAGCTGCAAAGCGACTTGGATCTGCTTCCTGCTCTCATTCAGATTCTCTGCATGAAGGAAGGTCTCAGAGACCGGACCTGATTGTTCTGAGAGGCTGAAGCATCAGCTTTTTGAAAAACGTGTTCTGTTCTGCATCAGGACCTCTGCTCACTTGGGAGCAGAACACTGCAGCCCCATCATGTTTTATTCAAGGCTCAGATTTCCAGACTGAAGTGTTTGGGTTTCTGCAGCAGCTGAACTGACCTGAACTCAATCAGGTTGGACTGACGGTAGAATGGAACCAGTAAATGCCTTTTATCTGAACCAAACATGAAAAGTAAACCCAAATATTTCTAATTTTACTGTTTATTTTCATTTTTTAAATTCCAACGAGGGACTGGAGCTACGAATCAGCTGAAAACTCTGGTTCACTCTGTTTAACTGCATTGTCCCTGAACAATAAAATATAAACTACTACTACTACTGCCAATATTAATAAAATATTAATAATAATAATTAAAAGTCAGCTGAGCTCAGAGCTCTTCATCAAAATCATCATCAGCTGGAATGTCTGTACCAGAATGAGCTCTGACCCAACCTGGAGTTCTGTGACGATCCGTCCCTCCTGTCCTGCCATCAGTCGCATCCATCCGTCCATCTACCCACCCATCCACCCATCCATCCATCCATCCATCCATCCATCCATCCATCCGTCCGTCCATCTACCCACCCATCCATCCATCCATCCATCCATCCATCCATCCGTCCGTCCATCTACCCACCCATCCATCCATCCATCCGTCCGTCCATCCAACCATCCATCCACCCATCTAACCATCCATCCATCCGTCCGTCCGTCCATCTACCCACCCATCCGTCCATCCATCCATCCGTCCGTCCGTCCGTCCATCCATCCATCCATCCATCCATCCGTCCGTCCATCCAACCATCCATCCACCCATCTAACCATCCATCCATCCGTTCTGGTCCAACAGAGTGAAAGTAGCTGCAGAGCCACGTCTCCTTCCTGGTGAATCATTTAAAAAAATCTAAGTAATGAAAAGGGCTTGGACCAAAATGATGGTATTTGTAGTTCTAATTAGTCAGTCTGCCTATTTAAATGGTGACAAGCAGCCACTGAGCTGTTTGGTGACATGGTGTGTTCCTCACTGAACATGGACCACAGGAAGCCAAGGAGAGCGTTTTCTCTGAAGACCAGCTTGATGTTCCTGAGACTACAGGAGCACATATTATTCAGAAGCTTAAGGTCCACAACCTCTCTGGATGTGGCCACAGGAGGAGAAGAAAGATAACATGAATGGTAAGCAAAGACCCCAAAACAACCTCCACAGAAATTAAAGGTGAACGCCATCAGTGTCAGATCGCTCCATCCAGCGTTGTTTGAGCCAAAGTGGACTTCATGGGAGACGACCAAGGAGGACGCCACTGCTGAAAGCAAATCATGAAAAAGCAAGACTGGAATTCTCCACAATGGATATTGACCACCACCAAGCTTCTGGGAGAATGTCCTCTGGACAGATGAGACACAACTGAAGCTTTTTGGTAGGGCATGTCAGCTCTGTGTCCACAGAAAAGATGAGGTTCTGTTCTGGGGCTGCTTTGCTGCACCTGGCACAGGATTTCTTAAATCTGCACGGTGCGATGAAATCTCAGGACCATCCAGGCATTCTGGAGAGAAATGTCCTGTTTAGTGTCAGAAAGTTTGGTCTCCGTCGCAGGTTATGGGTCTTCCAAAGGGATGATGACCCAAAACACACAGCTCAAAACACCCAAGAATGGCTAAGACCAAAACATTGAACTGTTCTAAAGTGGCCTTCTATGAGCCTTCTCCACATGTCATCTGGAGAAGGCTTCCTTCAAACCTGAGACAATTGGAGCAGTTTGCCAACGAGGACTGGGCCCTGATACCTGGAGACGGGTGCAGAAATCCTTCTGACAGAGATTCCAGTGATTGCTTCTAAAGGTTGGGCAACAGAATATGAAGTTACAGGTACCATCATTTATGTCCACGCCGGTTTCATTAGTTTGTTTTTGTAATGATTCTGTTGAAAAAAAGCAGTCTGATTTTTATTTGTTGATTTTTCAGTAAATTTATTTATCCTACATCCTGAGCTCAGCTGGTAGGAGTCTGTCCTGTGACCGGTAGCTTGCTGGTTCAAACCCCCGCTCCATCCGTCTCAGTCGTCTCCTTGGCCAAGACACTTCACCCTCCTTGCCTGCTGATGGTGGTCAGAGGGCCCGGTGGTGCCGATTGTATGGCAGCCTCACTTCTGTCAGTCTGCCCAGGGCAGCTGTAGCTACAATGTAGCTCACCACTGTCGGTGTGTGGATGGTTGGATGACTGATTGTAGTGTGAAGAGCTCTGGGGTCTTAATAATGGAGACTTTTAGAACCACAGGTCAAGGGACAAAGACCAGTTTGCTGAGAGGCTGATCCAAATGATCCAACCGGTCCAACTCATCCAAATGATCCAACTATGCATTTTAGAACCGGAGAAATCTCCAGCTGAAGAAAACCTGAAGGTCCAAACCTCTCAGAACTCCTCTAAAATTATTGGATTTTATTGTTTTATGTTTTCTTAATGAAATAATTATTATTTTAGTGATTTAGTTTATTGGTTCTTTTAGTGACTTGAACAATAAAATTATTCAATTTCCGATTGAGTGTTTATATCGTGATGCTAATAAATATATTTCCAATAAATTCCAGAAGTTGTCCTTCAGAAATAGGAAGACATTTACAGATGTGAGACTGATGTGGTTCTGCTGGTGTCTCATGGGACTGATGCATCATGTGATCCTGCAGCCCACAGATTAACTTCCTGCTGCTCTGAACCTTTAGTTCCTGAACACATTCAGGCAGTCGAGGAAAGGAATGAGAGCTGCAGGGAGGTTTCTGGCTCTCAGTTTTCCTTCTGGCCTCGTTCCGCTCCTTCACTGGGCGTGGACCCACAGAACTCCCATCCAAACACTGCTGAGCTTTATTGTCTGCTGGAGGAAACGGGTCAGAACCACAGTGAAGGAATTTCAAAACAGGATCACACCCAAACATCAACAGCAGCTGCTGCTTCTTCTGATGCTCAGTGTCTGCAGTCAGGCTACACACACACACACACACACACACACACACACACAGCCAGCTCTTGTTTCCTGGGAATGTGGAATAAATTCAAACCAGGTTCAGTCTCTGTAGCTTCTCAAAACACACACGTAAGCACGATCACATGCACACATACATGCATGTTGTCAGTGTTTGGAGGGAAATTCCTTCACTGTGGTTCATCCAAACAGCATCTTGGAGACGGGATGGAAAGAAAGACCTCCCACTCCTGAAAAGCAGAGACTCTCCTCCTCCATGTCATTCATGTGGATCATTCCCATCTGTTCTGTGGCTTCTCTGACCTATGACCTCCTTTCATTATTGAAGCTGGTTTGATGTTTAGGCTCCAGCCTGAATAAGGCTGCAGCTGCTGAAACATCACCTATTAGAGGTTTGGTATGGAGGTATGGAGGCGTAGTTACACATTAGTTTATGGATGAATTAAAACATCTTAATGTGATCATTTCACCACATGAGTTCTAGATGTTTTCTCCAGGAGTAAGGAACCAAACATCACAAACTTTCTGAGTTTGTCTAAGTGGACCAAGGGGACTAAAACTAAACATTCAGCCAGACTGAAAAATGCTCCAAGGAGGACAATCTGAGGATCTGTGCAGCAAACAGGAGAGTTAATGTTTGAATGTCTGCAGAGCTGGGTTCAGGTTCTGGTCTTGATCTGAAGTTTCAGTTCAGGTTTTCCTCCTGGATCTGCTCGACTCAGGTCCTAGTCCACTCCAGGATTTACTTTTGGTTTGCCCTGTAAACGAGGTCTAAAGAAGAAGTGAAGTTTACTGAGTTGCAGACAGAAACTTCCAGGAAGGTAAGATGAGACAAAGAGAGGAAGGGGGAGAGGAGAGGACGGGGGGGGGGGGGGCAGGGAGGACAAGGAGGAGGAGCGTCCCGGGTCAGCCGGGGGAGGAAGCACATACCTCCGTCCCCTCAAAGGAGGGAAATAAGGCAGCTGATGGACGAGAGGATCCGACTGGGAGAAGACTGAGGGAACGCCGGCGCTTTTAGAGACTTTTTAAGGCTGGAAGCAGAGAGGGAGAGTGAAGGGGAAGAAGAAGAAAATACAGGAGATGATGTCGTACCAGGATGATGTCATCGTGTTGCTTGGCTTCGGTCACTAACACCGCCTCCTACCTCAGAGGAGGCGTTAGCAGCCAATGCCGTTAGATTGGCTCCTGAGTTTAGCCCCTGACATCACCCGGCTGGCTGTGGTTACAGGCGGGGGGGCCTCGTCGTCATGAAGCGCTACCTGCTGTGCTGGGGAGGCGGGGCTCTGGAGGACAGGTACCTGTACTCCCCGCCCTACCCAGCTGTGTACAGGTGAGTGTCTGTCCTGCAGCGTCTCTTCTTCTGGTTTCTGAGAGGATCAGACTGAACATGTTCTTCAGCAGAGGTTGGAGTTCTGATGCTTGACCCAGCTCAGCTAATCAGCATAAGAGCACAAAAGCAGACCTGATTGACTTTCTCTGTGATCAGAACATCTTATTGGGTCAGTGATGAATTTAGGATCAAACATGTGGTCTCAGAACCAGGGTTTGGGTTTTCTCTGCAGGCTGGGAGCTGCTGTGTTCTGTCTCTGCCGTGGTTCCATTAAATCTGTCTGTTGGTTGTGACTGGTGCTGGTCATGCTGAACCCGACCATCTGTTGGAGAAGTTCTGGCAAAAACATTTGTTGATCAGCAAAAATCTGTACTCTCACCGGCCACTTTATTAGGTACACCTTGGTAGAACTGGGTAGACTCCCTTTTTTCTTTCAGACCTGCCGTAATTCTTCATTGCATGGATCCAACAAGGTGTCAGAACCATTCCTCATAGGTTTTGGTCCATATGAACATAATTGCATCACCGAGCTGCTGCAGATTTACCAGCTGAACCTCCTGTTCCACTACATCCCAAATATGTTCTGTTGGACTGGGATGTGGTGACTGTAGAGACCGTTTGAGTCCACAGAACTCTTTGCCAGGTTCCAGAAACCAGGTTGAGACCATCTGTTCTTTGTGACGTAGAGCATTATTCTGCTGGAAGGAACCATCAGAAGATGGGTCCACTGCAGTCATGAAGGGATGCAGATGGTCAGCAACAACACCCATGTAGGCTGTTGGGTTTAAATTATGCTCAGTTGGTGCTGATGGGTCCAAAGTGGGCCAAGAAAATATCCCCCACACCATGACACCACCACCAGCCTGAACCGTTGACCCAAGGCAGGATGGATCCATGGTACCATGTTCCCTGTTCTTAGCTGACAGGAGTGGAACCAGGTGTGGTCTTCTGCTGCTTTAGAACATCTGCTTCAAGGTTCCAGATGGTGTACCTTCAGAGATGGTGTTCTCCAAACCTGGTTTGGAACCAGTGGTTATTTGAGCTCATGTGTCCTTTCAATGATCTGGAACCAATTACCTCTGACCTCCGACCTCCACGCAGCTGCAGCTCTCTGGGTGTTTTCTCTTCTACAGACAATTTTCTGTAAACCTGGGAGTCAGTTCTGTTTGAAAGTCCCAGCAGGACAGCAGGTTCTGCAATAAATAAAAAAATAAAAGTTCTGAACGGATGTGGGTGAAGTTTTCAGAGTAGGTGCGTTTTAGGACAAGGAACAGATGATTAGATGTTGGTGGTGATGTGGAGCACCATCTGGATCCAGGAGCTTTTTGAAGGCTCCTTCATCATTGCCAGACCATAATGAAACAAAGTAGTTCCCGCATGGTTCCTCACCCTGTCAGCAGCTGACATGCAGAGGCCAGAAGTCATCCAGAGCAGAGCTCCTCAGTATGAAAGCTGACATGGTCAATGACCCTGCTGCCTTGGTGGAGGTCTGCTTGGTCTTTCTAGTTTAACTATGTTTGATGATCTGAAACATTGTCCACTGTTTCAATGGTTGAGCCCAGATGTTTGAATTCTTCTGCTCCTTCCAGCTTTACCTTTGCACGTTCCTCTCTGTTATGCTTGTGCTGACCTTCATTCCTCTGCTCTCCATCTCTCTAAGTTCTCCTCCATCTGCTGCCTACTATCACCACAGATTACAGTGTCATCTGCCTACATCATGTGGCCTACATAGTCTACTCCTCAGTAGTTGTTAGATGTTTCCCAGAACCTGAATCCTAGCTGATGAACAGCTGCTGGGTGTTCCTGCTGGAGCTGAAGCTGGTTCATCAGGAAACTGAGAGAAACAGTCTGAGATGAATGTGGGAGTTGGTCTTTAAATCTGGGCCACATATTTTCTGTGTGCTGTTCCTAGTGCTGCTGTGACTCAGTGTGAGTCGGTGGTTCGGTTGTTGTAGTTTCAGTCGGACCGACACACCCTGGAAAAGAACAGCATGTCTCTGACTCTGCATTCGCTCATGTTTAATCTCAGCTTGTTTCCTTTCTGGATCGAGGTTTCAGTCTGGTGATCAGTGCCTGGTTGATTCATGTCTCTGTTTCATCTGGAGGATCAAACCATCTCAGCTCAGAAGGCCATCCAGGTGGCTCCTCTAACCCGCTGGACACAAGCTGGGCCTGAGACTGAGTTTATAAAAACCTTCTTGCTGTATTATTGGCCTAACTGTCAAAGATGTTATATGGGGCAGACATGTTTCTTGTAGATCAGATTAAACACCTGAAGTTCTGATGAAATCCATCTAAAACTGTAATTAAATGAGAAGCAGTCATAGTTTGGGTCGGCGATGTTCACTGAGACGGTTGCAGTTTCTGAAAACTCTTCAGTTTAGAGGAACTACTTCTAAACATAGAAAAGTCTTTAAAATCCTCTGGAAGGATAAACTGCACGTCTAGAGTTAAACAGTAAAGCTTGGATTGTCTTGGTTCTTGTTAAACTTTGATCATCAGACTTCCTGTACTGGGTCTTCATCAGTCGGTTCTGTTCAGGATGAAACATCCAACTCTGCCCTGCAGTGGGTGGAGAAACAAATGAAAGTTATCATCATGGAGAAGGGTTCTGTTTAACTGAGAGGAGGTCCACTGAGATGGATGATCTTTGTAATACAGATCGCATGGATGAGCTGGCGGTTGGATGGATGGATCCTTGGATTAATTATTCCAAGACTGGATCATGTGGTGCTGCTGACTGATGCATCTATAGGTAACTGCCTGTTAACACTATCTGCCCATTCCTAAAGCCACATCTACCCTCTGGTGGTGAAAGCTGGGCTGCAGAAAGAAGGACTGGAGATGGAGGCTGGAGATGGAGGCTGGAGACAGCCCATCAGCTGAACTGTTGAGATGGAGCCTCAGGGCTTAGTGAGAAGGCGTCTGAAGAACGGTGAACAATCCAACAAAGTCAGCTGTGGGTTTGCTTGGTCAGGTAGGCCCTAAGGTTTCTGGTCCTACAGAAATTTGAACTCAAGAGGTCCGTTAATTTTTTTAACCCACTCTGGAGAAACTCCTCCTTTGTTGTGCCTTTAAGAGCTTTAGATGCCTTACTTGGACGTTCAGTGCCTCAGGATGTGCAGCTGAATATGGGTGGAGATAAAGATACATGCAGTGAAATCTTCCAACTCAGTGGATGAAGGTCAACCGAGGAGTTTCCTGCCGTCCCGCAGCATTTCCGGCTCTGCTGGTTATTTCTGTCCAGCATGAATGTCCTGTTGGCGGTTAGTGTAGGAAGGACCTGCAGACAGAAACATCCGGATTTCTGGCCCTTCTGTTCCTCTGCACTCCAGGAAACACTTCCACCCTCTGCTGAGTGTGAAAATGCGTCTGTTTTATCCTGAAACGCTCTGCAGACCAGCTCAGACCTTCCTTGACCCTCCGCAGGAAGCAGTTATTATGTTCTGCTGGTCCTCCTCCAGTCCGGTCTTCCTTATATATGTCTGGGTTCCAGTACATCATTATGTTTGTAAAGAAAAGTGTTTGAAGAAGACTGTTTGTAATTTGGTGTTTCTGCAGCTCAGAGATGATGAGATGTTTTGTGATGTGTTCTCATAACAGCTGGTTGTCATAGTGAGAGTTTGTGTTGTGCCAACCTGCTGACCGCAGCGACCCCCTGAAGGGAAGCTGGGCTTCATTAAAGGAAGTAGTGCTAGTCCGCGCCGTGGCTGAACCACTTCCCACTTTCTGACTTTGATTCAGTGTCTGACTTCATGTCCTGCTGCACCAGGAGGTCCATCTGTTCACAGCAAAGCTGCGATGAGAAGCGGCTGATGGAGAGAGGACACATTTCCACCGCAGCAGCAGCAGTAGATCGGTGCGTTAAGTTAAGCCTGGTTCTGGTTAAACCTACTTCTGATGTGGATGGCCACATAGATCCCTTAGGGGGCGATGGAGCACAAACTGGTAACTGTTGATAATATTTATCTGAATCTCAGGAAGAAGGTTGGTGCTTGTGTTTGAGATGTTCATCATGTGATGAAGCACGGAGAGAAGCTTTCAGATCCTGAAGACTTGAGGAAGATCTGCAGACTCAACTTTCTATCCTGACACCCCAACATGCAGCAGGGATGGACTCTGAACCGGGTCTGTAGTTAAGCGCCGGACCAGGAAGGCTGAACTCCGTTCTCCCAAATATGTTTCAACCTACAGCATGATTTCTGTTTGCTACTGCTGGTTCTGGGAGGTTCTGAAACAAAGATTGTAAACCTCTGAAACAGTCCGAATGTGAACAGAAACTTTAAATATAAAAAATTCAGATTTATTTAGAAAAGACCTTGTTGCTATGGTGATCTGCAGGGCAGCTTCCAATTGGTCGGGTCCCTGCCTGTTTAATCTGTTCATCAATGCCTCCTGCCATCCTTCAGCGGTTCTCCAGAAACTCAAACAGGATGTTTATGTGTCCAACCAAACTAGATGGATTTTTCAAAATAAAAGCAACCTGCAGTATCAGTGAGGTTATTTTCGTGGTTTTCTTTGTGGGATGACGGAGACAGTGCAGACGTGTTGAACCTGAATATGTTCTGGTTCTCTAAACCAGCTTCATCCCAAACCATCTGAACCGGGTTTAGGTCTGGTTATGCAGCACTCCATTGCTCTCGTTCTTCGTCAGATAGGCCTTCCATAACCTGGAGGTGTGTTTGGGTCATTGTTCTGGTTTCTACATGTATGGTCCTGCTGTGAAGAATGGAGGAGGTGGTGTGATGGAAGGGAGGTGCATTGTTGGTGAAACTGGTAGGAATTTGTTCAAAATCCAAGGTACAGTCAACCAACATGGCTGCCATGTCCCATCCCATCTGGGTCGTCCTCAGAACAACGACCCGAAACACTCCTTCAGGAGAGCGTGATAGAGTTCAGCATCAGGTGACTTAAACCCAGTTCAGATGGTTTTGGATGAACTGGACTGCAGAGTGAAGGTCAATCAGCCAAGCATAGAATACTCAAACATTTCAGATGAAAAATTTCTGTTTTACAGTAAATTATTCTTTAATTATTAAATTATTTCATCTTTTTAAAACAGCTCGATATGTGTGATAAAACATTAACGGGGATTTATACACAACGTCATGATGTGTGTCTAATGGATCACACAGAACCTCTGCTCTGTTCTAGCTCAATATCTGATCTGGTTTCAAAGAAATCCTGCTGATCCGGTTCATAAACTGAACCAAGCGTCCAGACATATTATTATCCAAGCAGGTGGAGCAGAACAGACATGAGTGACGACAAACCGGGTCCTTTGGTCCTTTTGTTTCAGTATCACATCATGACCCATTAAATGTTCTGTTGCATCGGCTGTCCCTGTTTGCTGTATAACCATAGCAACGGGAGAGGAAACATCTGACATGTGCACAGATGATGTAAGAGGGATCAGAAATGCCATGAGGTTCTGCTGGACATGAGGGGCTCAGGCCAGCTGGTTCTAGGGTTTTTGTGTTTTATGTCCTCAGGGAGCGTCCTGTGAACCAACCTACTGAGCTGCTGCACCCACAGGCTGATGTGGCGAAGCATATGCCGCTGGGCGGCAGCGACGAGGTCCTTACCAACGGCTTGAAGCCGGACCTACAGGCCGCCAAACGTCTCGCCAAACGCCTCTACAACCTGGACGGCTTCAGGAAGTCTGACGTGGCTCGACACCTCAGCAAGAAGTCAGTTTGTGTTCCTGTTACAGTCAACAGTAGTAATTACAGTTCAGAGTGTGACTTTGGTCACGTTTTCCCATCTTTAAGCCAATTTTTTGGTCTTATTGTCTAAAAAAAACACATCTCTGTGAAGCTGAGTTTGGGGATGGAAGAACTCTTCATTTTCTCTCTCAGCTGATATGATGCTGCCTGTTTTTGTTCTGCAGTAACGACTTCAGCCAGATGGTGGTGCATGAATATCTCGGTTACTTTAACTTCAGTGGCATGAACATCGACCAGGCATTAAGGTCAGTTCTGGACTCAGGTAGCGAACCCAGTAACTGGACGGAGATTTATAGGTTCTGGAGTTAATTAGGGCAGACCAATTCTTCTGTGTTTGAAATGTTGCCTCATTGTCTCCTACGTCTCCCTCACCTTTCTTTTGTAATTTAGTACCTACCCTGAGACCCATTCACTGTTTGGATTCAAGACTAAAGGTTTTAACTTCAGAACATTTTTCTGACAGTCTCCTCAATCTCATGCTGTGGAGCCTTGCCTGAACTACTGAACCAGTGAACAGCTGAACAACTGAATCAGTGAATCAATGAATCAATAAACAATGAATCAATGAACCAGTGAACTAATGAACTGATGAACCAATGAACAGTGAACCAATGAACCAGCGAACAACTGACTCACTGAAGCAATTCAATTCAGTTTATTTATATAGCGCCAATTCACAACACATGTCGTCTCAAGGCACTTCACAAAAGTCAGGTACATACATTCCAATTTATCTTAATCATTGAACAGTGCAGTCAGATTCTGTTATTTATTCAAATTGGATAAAAAGTTTTTCTGTCTAAGGAAACCCAGCAGATTGCATCCAGTCAGTGACTTGCAGCATTCACTCCTCCTGGATGAGCATGTAGAGACAGTGGACAGTCACTGGCGTTGACTTTGCAGCAATCCCTCATACTGAGCATGCATGTAGCGACAGTGGAGAGGAAAAACTCCCTTTTAACAGGAAGAAACCTCCAAGCACTGAACAAGTGAACTACTAAACGGTAAACAAGTGAATACTAAACAGAATCAGTGAACCAGTGAACAACTAACCCACTGAACACTTACCAGTGAACTACTGAACTAGTGAACAACTAAGTCAGACTGAACTGGTAAACACTGAACCAGTGAACTAATGAACGGTTGAACTGATGAACCAATAAGCACTGAACCAATGAACAACTGACTCACTGAACCACTGAAACCTGAACAAGTGAACTATTGAACAACTGAATCAGTGAACTAATAAGCTGATGAACCAATAAACACTAAACCAATGAACAACTGCATCAGTGAACCACTGAACCACTAAGGCACTGAACTACTAAGCCCATGAACCAGTAGACAGTTTGCACTCAGCCAAAATTTCTGATTTTCTCAAAAATAAAAACATCTTAGAGAAAGGTTTTTAGGTTCTGATCCGGTGTCTTGTGTTTGACCTGTGATTGTTTTCAGGACATTTTTGACCCAGTTCGCTCTGATGGGAGAAACTCAGGAGAGAGAGAGAGTCCTCGCTCATTTCTCTAGGAGATACAGACAGTGTAACCCAGAGAGTCTGTCCACTGAAGGTACTTTACCTGTCCAACACCTGTCTGTCTCTGTCTCTCAGACACCGTCCACACCCTGACCGGTCTGTCTCTCAGTGTCTCAGACACCGTCCACACCCTGGCCTGTCTCTCTGTGTCTCTGTGTCTCAGACACCGTCCACACCCTGACCTGTCTGTCTCTCAGTGTCTCTGTCTCTCAGACACCGTCCACACCCTGACCTGTCTGTCTTTCTCTGTCTCTGTGTCTCAGAGACCGTCCACACCCTGACTTGCGCCGTCATGCTGCTGAACACAGACCTTCATGGAAACGTGAGTCTCTCTTTTTTATTCTTCAGTCCTGAGTTCAGTGATGTGGTCACATGACTGAGATGTCCAACAGGAATTCCATATTTGGTTAGTTGAAGCTGCAGGTTCTTCTATCATTGAATTCATCACATTTTCTCTCGTTGTTCGTTTAAATCTGTTGTTACTTCATACATGTTTCAACCTCTGCAGAGTCAAATGGTTTTTCAGAGATCTGGGACTCATATTTTGTAAGTCCCAGATCTATTATATATATACAGGGGTTGGACAATGAAACTGAAACACCTGTCGTTTTAGAGTGGGAGGTTTCATGGCTAAATTGGACCAGCCTGGTAGCCAGTCTTCATTGAGTGCACATTGCACCAGTAAGAGCAGAGTGTGAAGGTTCAATTAGCAGGGTAAGAGCACAGTTTTGCTCAAAATATTGAAATGCACACAACATTATGGGTGACATACCAGAGTTCAAAAGAGGACAAATTGTTGGTGCACGTCTTGCTGGCGCATCTGTGACCAAGACAGCAAGTCTTTGTGATGTATCAAGAGCCACGGTATCCAGGGTAATGTCAGCATACCACCAAGAAGGACGAAGCACATCCAACAGGATTAACTGTGGACGCAAGAGGAAGCTGTCTGAAAGGGATGTTCGGGTGCTAACCCCGGATTGTATCAAAAAACATAAAACCACGGCTGCCCAAATCACGGCAGAATTAAATGTGCACCTCAACTCTCCTGTTTCCACCAGAACTGTCCGTCGGTAGCTCCACAGGGTCAATATACACGGCCGGGCTGCTATAGCCAAACCTTTGGTCACTCATGCCAATGCCAAACGTCGCTTTCAATGGTGCAAGGAGGGCAAATCTTGGGCTGTGGACAATGTGAAACATGTATTGTTCTCTGATGAGTCCACCTTTACTGTTTTCCCCACATCCGGGAGAGTTACGGTGTGGAGAAGCCCCAAAGAAGCGTACCACCCAGACTGTTGCATGCCCAGAGTGAAGCATGGGGGTGGATCAGTGATGGTTTGGGCTGCCATATCATGGTATTCCCTTGGCCCAATACTTGTGCTAGATGGGCGCGTCACTGCCAAGGACTACCGAACCATTCTTGAGGACCATGTGCATCCAATGGTTCAAACATTGTATCCTGAAGGCGGTGCCGTGTATCAGGATGACAATGCACCAATACACACAGCAAGACTGGTGAAAAATTGGTTTGATGAACATGAAAGTGAAGTTGAAAAATCTCCCCTGGCCTGCACAGTCACCAGATCTAAAAAATTATTGAGCCACTTTGGGGTGGGTTTTTGGGGGAGCGAGTCAGGAAACGTTTTTCCTCCACCAGTATCACGTAGTGACCTGGCCACAATCCTGCAAGAAGAATGGCTTAAAATCCCTCTGACCACTGTGCAGGACTTGTATATGTCATTCCCAAGAAGACTTGACGCTGTATTGGCCGCAAAAGGAGGCCCTACACCATACTAATAATTTATTGTGGTCTAAAACCAGGTGTTTCAGTTTCATTGTCCAACCCATGTATATATTATATATATATATATATATAGTTATATTTTTATAATGTTGCTTTATTTCTTATGAACAGTTGAAAAATTGGACAATGAGAAATATTTATTTCACTACTAATCAGTTTTAACCTAATCTATAGAAAAGGTATAAAAAACAAATTAATACATATTCCAGAAATATTAATGATTGCAAAGTTCTGATAAATTGTATAAAGATTTATGAAATAGATGCTTCTAGTGTGTCTCATGTGAGAGAAGTTTAGTTTTAAAACATGATGAAGCTGCAGGTTCTTATCCAAACTGAATGGTTCAGCATCTGCAGCAAAGCTCTGCCATTTCAGATCATTAAAGTTTTGTTACCTTGGCAACAACCACACTGACCACAATGAGCAGCAAGTCTGAACGCTGCTTCTGGATGTGACAGCAGAGGTGATGTTCCTGTAAACCCTCAGACTGGACCGTGAAGGCTTAATGTTCAGGAAGGTCTGCAGCAAATGATCCACACTGTGCTGATGCAAACACAACTCTGTCTGTGCAGAATGTGGGGAAGAGGATGTCCTGCAGTCAGTTCATCTCCAACCTGGAGGGACTCAATGATGGGAAAGACTTCCCTAAAGATCTGCTCAAGGTATGACTCTGTCACACCCACAGATGCGAACTCAGTAATGTCCTCATAATCCAGGAATGTCCCTGTAAGACATTCTCAAACCTTTCAACTTCCTGTCCGTGGTCCAGTCCTGCTTCAGAGGGATATGTTAGTTCTTAACGTTCAAAGTTTACATGTTTGATTGGGACAGTTTCACAAGTGGTAAAGTAAGTAACTAAATACAAAAGATAACAGAAATGCTTCTTTCTCCACATAATGCAGAAATGCCCTCATAATGTCGATGTTTATATAAAGTTTAAATGTGCATATAACAGTAAATTTGTCTTATTTTGTACAAATGCTGTCATAATGCTGAAATGTCTTTAAAAATGGTTAATCCCACAATTTAGACATATCTGGAGAATTGGACACTAATGTCTAAAATGTCCTTAAAATGTTGTATGATGCTAAAAAAGAACATCCTTATATTAGACAAAAGCTTCGAGCAGTTGGTATGACTGGAAAGGTGCTAAATAAATGCAGATCATGTCAACAAATTATTAAAATATTATATGTTTTAATAAACATAAAATGTTTATTATATGTTTACAAATGATAACATATAAGATGTTTTCATTATAATAAATAGTTATGATCTAGAAATGTCATCATAATGATGAAAAACTGCTTGACTTAGAAATGGCCTCATAAAATAGAAGTGTCCAAAATGTCCTGAAAATGTCCCCAGAATGCTAAAATGTCAAGAAAATGTCTTCTTGTCCATAAATGTCCTAAAATAAAGTCATAACATTCCAAAATGTTCTTCCATATCACCACGTTGGAATTAAAGCTCCCCTAATAATTTGCAGAACTGCCTGATAATAGCAGAGCTATTTGTAGTAGACCAGCATGTCCTCATTTTGGGCCCCATTTGTCCCTAATTTAGTGAAGCCCCCCAGGTTAAAGGGAAAGGGTTTTCAAATTGAAACACCTATTTTTGGAAAGTCCTCAATTAAAAAAAAAAGAAAAAAAACCCTTGTTTATTCTAATTTTTTGGGCCCCCGTTAAAATGTCCCTTTTAAAACTGAAACATTTTAAAATTTTTTAAAAACCCTTTTTTATACTTTCTAAAATGTTCTGGCCATGAAGAAACGTTTTAATCATTTAGAAATGTTTGTGTTTGGATGGTTCAGTTCTGGAAAGGGGCCCCCGAAAGTGCTACTTTTGGGCCGTCTTTAAAAATAAAAGGGGTCCTCTTAAAGACAGGGCCTTTTACATGAAATTTTTAAAACCCTTTTTTTGGAGACACAAAAATGGAAGCCCCCGTCCCTGAAAAGGGACATTTTGGGCCCCAGAGGGGGCCCCCGGTGCAAACATCCAAATCCTTTGCCCGCCCAGTTAACAGCAGCAGAGACAAGGACCTACATTCATCTCACTTCTCATGTCTGAGTGGGTCGGTTTCCATCTCAGTTTCCCACCTCAGCCTCGGAGCGATCAACATGTGCGTCACCTCTTCACCTCCATCATGCTCATCATCATCGTCATCACGGCTGCTTGGTAAAGTGTGTGTGGAGTGTTTGTTGCCTGGAGCTCGTTGCTGGTTGGACGGCAGAGTGTGTGGGCAGCAGCTCAGACAGTCTGGGAGGCAGAAAAACAGGAATAATTTCCTCTCACTCGCTCTGCTCAGATCTTCCATCAGTGTTTCCACGAAGAAAGGAGGACCTTTCTGTCAATCTCTTCACATGTTGAACTCTTGGCCACATAATCTAACATCTGGTCACAGTATTAATTTAAATCATCTTCAAAAACCCGTCACAGCATCACAGGAACATCTAGACCTCCTTCACGCAGGATGAAGACCAGACTGGTTGTTGGGGGATGGTCTTCACATGTCTAGGTGAGGTCTTTAAATGCAACAGACTCCATTCAAATGGGGAAAACAGGGAAGTCGGAGAAAAAGAAAAGGGAGGAAAAAGCCTACAGAAATATGTTTGGAGGACATTTCCTGAAGTTTCTTGCTTGAATTGGGAGGCAGTTCCAAAGCTTGGGGGCCACAACTGAAAAGACCCTGCCCCCCCAAGGCCTTTTAGCTTGGACCTACCACCCTGATTTAATGATCTCATGGCTCTGGTTGGAGCGTATCCATGCCGTTGGTTGGTCAGAGAGAATTTGAAGCTCACTACTCTGGCCTCATATGGATCTTTTCTCCAGACCATCCTCTGTATACCTGAGAGATGGTTCCCAGGAGATCAGCAGGTTCTGAAATACTCAGACCACCAACAACCATGAAATGTTCGAAGTCCAGGTTCTTCCTCATTCTCATGCTCAGTTTGGACTTCACCATGTCTAGGTGCCAGAATGTACTAAGCTGCTGTGAAAAACCATCAAGGTGTACCTAATGTTTTGGCCGGTGAATGCATAGTCCCTCCAGAGAGTCCTGGGTCTGTCCAGTGGGAGGTGACCCGGGAGATGACCCAGCCTGCTCAGCTGAATCATTTGGATGAAGATTAGCTGTAGCTGTAAACGTCTCCTGGAGACCTCAGGTCTCCACATCAGATAAGAAGTAGTAAGATCCAATAAGTTCTGACAAAATTCACCTGATCCAGCTGTTCTATAATCATTCCATTCATAACTCCATACATGTTATTTACTATTAAACATTTTTAATTATTTCAGTTAACACTGCAGCTCCATAATGTGGGATCATTTATTCACCCCCTGGGGCAAAAATACAGAATAATTTTCCCACAAAAATATTACAAGTAGAAAAATTCAAAGAAAAACATTCAAAGTGTTTTTATGGAAACTGAAATGTAATGAAAACAATGTTTTTAAAAAAGAATAAAAATGCTGACTCACAATCAGTTCTCAATTAATTGGAGAATAAATTTAATCTGCAGACACAACGGTTTTATTTTCTGCTGCTCTTCGTCGCTCAGCTTCATCTTCATTCACCTCATGACTGACAGCCCCAAGGAAAGCCTGGGGGCGGGCCTTAGCTCCCATCTCCGCACTCTGATTGGCTGCTGCAGCTCAGAGAAAATGCGCATTGTGAGAGAAAGAGGAGGAGGAGGGTAAACAGTCCTCAACAGTTCGGAGTCTGAGGAGGAGGAGGACTTGGCTCACCTGATCCAGACAGAGGGATTCTCCTGCAGGAGGAAGACTACATCAAACAGAGGAGGAGAAGGAGGAGATCAACAGCTAAGGAAGAGGAAGGAGGGATTCTGTCTGATTTGAGGCAGATCAGGAGAAACTTTTGTCCTCTGTCTCCGCCCCTTCATCCTCCCTCCATTCCTCCTCTCTCTCTCTCTCTGTCTGACTGTGGGCGTGCTCGCTCACCCCAGCCTCCTGCTCTCCTCTTTTTCTTGTTGATCTCCTTTTTGGATGCTGCTGATGTGTCTCCTCCGTCACAGATTTATTTGCAGTCCAGGGATCCTCTTCGTCGCTGCGTCAGGGGAGCAGCGGCTCAGAGTGGTTCGTCTGGGTTTTTTGGGATGTTTTTGTCTGGATGTGGAAGAAAGAAGCGGATCATCGAGGGAATCGACTGATCTGGGTTTGTTTAACGAGACGTGAGGAAGAGAAGGAGGCAGAGGAGCTGACTGAAAACCATCGAGAGAAAAATCAGTTTCAGCTCCTTCAGAAAGTCTGATTAAATTGGATCCTAAAAAAATCACTGAACCAAATGTTTCAAACTGCAGGAACTGAACCAAAAGATCCAAAAAGAAAAGCTTGTTTGACTTGGAGGGAAAATATTGGAACTTTTTTTATAATTTCTGCAGAAATTAGTTCGATTTTCACCTTAAATTTAAAATTATTGTAAATAGAATTTTAAAAAAATCTATTTATTCGAAATGAGTGAGTTCCTGTTTCAAATTTAAGAAAAACTTTAAAGTTAGAAGCTCGTTTATCAGGAATCTAAATAGTTCAGTTCATTGATCTATTGATGCGGATTCTTTTCATGCAACTAATCCTAAAAGAATCTCCAGAACTGATCTCAACTTCATCTGGAAACATAATTTACCTCCAGAACTCCAGAATAAAATGAAGCTGACTGGAATTGTCTCCTGAAGGATGTCGAATCGAGTCCATCCACAGGATTCAGACCCAGAAGAAACACTGCTGGGCTTTCATCCATAACAACAGAACATCATCAAGCCCAGATCCTCTGAGGACGCCATCGGTCCATCTAGAACTGGCCGTCATCATTTTCTTTTTGTATTTCACCTTCTCCCACCTGTCGGATCAGGAGCATCATCCTCCTCTACACCTGCTTGTTTGGTTCTCTAACCTTTTAAACCTCGGCCCTTCAATCGGACTCTTGGGGTCAACAATGATTGGAGTCAACAGCATCCACTCTTCGGGCCGCAACCGCTCGCGGTCCCTGTGCTCGGTCCGGAGCGGGCGGGACTTGAGGGAGTCCGACTTCAGGTATCCCAGAGCTCCGAGATCCCGCTCCCTGAAGCCGCTGGCCTTCCCGGACCTCCTGGGGAAGAGTCAGGACAGACCGCAGCACCCGCAGAGCCGCAAGAATAAGGTAGAGGCTGGAGACCAAAATCATGAAGGGTTCATGTAGAAATGTTTGTCTGCAGGTTAGAGGGGTTAAATATTCCTCACCAGGTTCCTGATGGTCCATAACGTCTAAACAGCACTGTGTACTAATATAGCTATAAATATCTGGAAATATCATTTAAAATTTGAATTTCTGTCATGAAATTTGCTCAAAGAAATAAAATTATTCAAAAAATAAAACTTCAGGAAATTTCAAATTTGATGGTCATTTTAAGAGCTGCATGCTGCCCAGCAGCCACCAGGGGGCAGTGTCCATGGTATGGAAAGTCTTCCTTCTGCTCAGTCAGCTCTTTGGACCATGCAGCTTCCATCCTGGTTTGTTTGGAGATAGTAAAGTGTGAGTAGAGAAGAATGAGCTCCTCCTGCCTCCAGACCAGCAAGGATTCATGTGACTTTAACTCAGATAATCAGATGATGAAAGTTTCTGACTCTGCTGACGTTTGAGGTTTATGCACAAATAGAACACAAATGTAAAAACTCCAACAATAATCTGTTGCATCAACAGATTACGTGAAGATTAAAATAATCTTAAAATGTTTTTGGATCTAGGATCTAAGAGGCAGGTGGAAGATGGTGTCTCTGTGTGTTCTGCTGTCTACCCTCTCCACTTTGAGCTGGTTGATGTGTGTCGGTTCCATTCTGTCCTGTGATCTCCAGACACCTCTGGAGCTTCGTCTAGTGCAGTTTAGTAATAATTTTTTTAAGTTTTGTGCCTCTGCTTCTGGCTGAGCAGAGCCACAGAGGCTGAGGTTTCAGTCCATCCACATTTCAGGCATTTCGCCGGTCTTTCCCTCAGCTACTGGCCCCTGGACCCTGTGGAGTCCTGATTGGTTCCAGTGGTCCGACTGAGTAAGACATCTCAACCTTTGCATTTTTCTCCTGGGTTCCTGAGTTGGCGAGGGGCCTACAAAGTCTGCAGTCGTTGGTGCGCGCTCCACATGATTAGTGAATGTTTGATCAGTGACAAATTGGACTTTCGTTCTGTTTAACTGAGACCTGGTTCCCCTTGGTGTTCTCCAGCTCGGTGCTGTCGGAGTTTTAACTCTGCTGCCGTGCAGCTCTCAGCTGTCCTTGGAAAAGCCTCATCTCAGGCTCTTCCAACACTGAAGAGCTACCTTCTCACTTTGACTCAGTTAGTCAGTCTATCCTGGATACTGTTGCTCTCATGAGATTAAAACAGCCAAATCCCAAATCAGATCCTTGGAAAAACAACCCGGGTCATCGGACGGAGTGTACGAGGATGGAGAGGAAGTGGGGAAAAAACAGACTTCGAGTCTCATTTGAAATGCTGAAGGAAAGCTGGAGTTGCTATTGGAGAGCAGGAAAGGCTGCTAAAAGTCATTCTTTGAGGAACTTCCACGACGACGGTGCTCCTAATAACACCCTCATAAGGAGACCTGCCCTGTCTCGGCGTTTCAGGCATACCATATGGAGCAGATGGTTGCCTACATGTGCCAGGGCAGATTTGCTCTACATAAAGCATATCTCAGGATGGAATCCTTACGCGATTAACTTTATTAAATCAAGAGTGAATCCAGCATCCCTCTGTGCTGACCTCTCCAACCTGACCCCTCATTTAACAGCTGTTAAACTAGATGCTGACAACCACGTAAATCCTTTGGCAAAGTCATCAGTTTTTCATCTTTGACTGCTCTCTAAGATTATTAATAATGATTTACGGATCAGGTTCTGAACCAGTTCTGAACCAGTGTGAGACTGTTGGACGGGGCTGGACTTGGACATGTTTTTGGCCCAGGTATTTTTGGTGGTGAGGATGATGAGAAACTTAGGTTCAGTCCATCTACCACGACACCCAGGCTGTTAAGGTCTGTGGAGGATTCTGGGAAATTGGAGGTTTGTCAGCAGAAACACAAAAGTAGTCTATCTCTGAGAAGGTTGGTTTGGAGCCGATAAGAACAGTTCTATTTCTGTTGATTTTCAGAAGGTTTTGGGAAACAAGGGGGAAGCTGGAAGTGGTTTTAAGCCTGTCATTAAAAAACAAGCCTGGTTCTGTTTCTTGTTCCTTTGTTTTTCTTCTGACTTGTTTTTCTTTCTGATGTTCTCTGTTGTTTCCTATTCTTATTCTTTCTGTTCTTCAGATTTCTGGTGTTCTGGTGTGTTGCGCCACCTGCTGGACCTTGTAGCTGTTAATGTTAGATCCATTTTTAAATAAAAACAGATACGACGGGTCACGAGCCCGTTAAGACGGGAAACCCAACCCGGGAGATGGCCCAGCCCAAACCCCTCCAACACTTTGTAAATGAAACAACTCGACCCACTTGACGTCTCCGTTCACTGGTTCTGTTCTCAGTTCAGCAGCAAGGCAAATTTAATCGCTTTGGGAGAAAAATTAACGAGTTTCAAACATCTCGGGGAAAAATTTCCCGTTAGTTTTACAATAAAAAAAAAAAAAAAAACACAAAAAAAAAAAAAAAAAAAAAAAAAAAAAAAAAAAAAAAAAAAAAAAAATTTTTAAAAAAAAAAAAAGGGAAAATTTAAAAAAAAAGAAAAAAACTCGAACCTTCAGAAACCTCCCGCGCAGTTTGTCAGGTTTCCTCTGAAGATCCTGATGTTGTCTCTGCTGTTTCTTTGCAGACTCTTTACACCTCCATCAAGAACGAGAAGCTGCAGTGGACCATGTGAGTGCTGAACACGCGTGTAAACATGTCAACTGTGTGTCCTCATTATACCCCGACTCTGTTATTTAAGCCTCTGTTGCCTTGGTAACTTCCTGTTTCACTGCTTGCTGTAATTACAGCTCAGCCTCCCAACGCGCGTGTGTGTGTGTGTGTGTGTGTGTGTGTGTGTGTGTTCCTGTCTTGGCATCACAGTGAGAACCATTTTCCCGATTTCACCATCAAATTGAGGACCGTTGTTACCAAAGTGAGGACATTTTGGGTCCTCCCGACCTATTTTGCTAACGGGTTGTTTTGGGTAAGGGTGAATTTGAGGGGTTAAGGTTAGGGTTTGGGATGCACTGGTAATGGTTGGTTTAGGGTTTTTGTCAGGGTTAGGGCATAGAAAGGGTTTGGGGAAAAAGGGTGAAAAACAAAGGAAGTCAAAAAGGGAGTAAAAAACATGGTCCTCACTACATATAGCAAAACAAGAGTGTGTGTGTGTGTGTGTGTGTGTGTATGCAGCGTCTGTCCTCCCTCATTTTTACAGTAGTCTCTTTCCTGTTTGGAGGTTCATCTCCTAATAACAGCGCTGGTATCTTCTTCTTAATAACCACCTTTAGGAGCTGCAGCAGCCCTCAGAAACAGAACATCTCTGAAACCTAAACCATGAACCTGTTCATGTATAAGGCACCTTAGAACAACTACAGTTCTGACCCAACAAGACCCTTCCTACTTCCTTTTCATTCCTAGAAACAAACCATTATGACCTGATAAACTGAAACTCTGCTCTGTATGAGTCCAATGAAATATTTACATGTTCCTAAGTCATGGTCATTAGAAGGCTCAATGGTCATGTAGATCTGTTTCTGTTCATATTGGTTCTGATCCAGTTTTATGCCCTTTGACTTAAAATCTGACAGGTTCTAACCTCTGATCAAAGTTGGGTGGATGGTTGGATGATGGATGGATGGATATGGGTGGTTGGATGATGGATGGATGGATATGGGTGGTTGGATGATGGATGGATGGATATGGGTGGTTGGATGATGGATGGATGATATGGGTGGTTGGATGATGGATGGATGGATGTGGGTGGTTGGATGAAGGATGGATGAGGGATGGATGAATGATGGATGTGGGTGGTTGGATAAGGGATGGATGAATGATGGATGGATGTGGGTGGGTGGTTGGATTTAAGGTGGAGGTTTGATGAGGATTTTTGGGGGGTTTTGGATGAAGGATGGATGGAGGGATGGATGGATGTGGGGGGGGGTTTGGAGAAGGATGGTTTGGATATGGAGGGAAATGTGGGGGGGGGTTTGGGTTTTAGGATGGATGGATGATGGATGGATGGGGTTTTGGGTGGTTGGATGAAGGATGGATGGATGATGGATGGATGTGGGTGGGGGGTTTGGATGATGGAGGAGGAAGGGGGTGGTGGTTGATGGAGGGAAATGGATATGGGTGGTTGGATGATGGAGGGATGGGTTAGGGGGGTTTGGATGATGGATGGATGAAGGATGGATGAATGATGGATGTGGGGGGTTTTGGAAAAGGGGAGGGTTTAAAATGAGGGAAAGGGTGGGTGGGGTGGAGAAAAATTTTGGGATGAGGGAAAGGGGATGTGGGGGGGGGGTTTGGATGAAGGTTTGGATGGATGATGGAGGGAAATTGGGTGGGTGGTTGGGTGGAGGGAGGGATGGATGGGGGTGGGTGGTTGGAGGGATGTGGATGGATGTGGGGGGTGGTTGGATGGATAGGATGGATGTGGGGGGGGGGTTGGGGATGGATGAGGGAGGGGATGTGGGGGGGGGTTTGGATGGAGAGGGATGGAGGGGTGGGGGTTTTGGTTTGAAGGGGTGTGGGTGGGTGGTTGGAGAAGGATGGATGGATGATGGATGGATGTGGGTGGGTGGTTGGTTTGAAGGAGGTTTGGAAGGAGGATGTGGGTGGTTGGATGAAGGATGGATGGATGATGGATGGATGTGGGTGGGTGGTTGGATGGATGATGGATGGATGTGGGTGGGTGGTTGGATGGATGAATGATGGATGTGGGTGGGTGGTTGGATGAAGGATGGATGGATGATGGATAAATGTGGGTGGGTGGTTGGATGAAGGATGGATGGATGATGGATGTGGGTGGGTGGTTGGATGAAGGATGGATGGATGATGGATGGAGGGTGGGGGGCCGGGGTTGGATGAAAAAATGGATGTGGGTGGGTGGAGGGAAGGATGGATATGGATGGATGGGGGTGGGGGGGTTGGATAAAGGGGATGGATAAATGAGGGAGGGGGGGTGGGTGGTGAAGGGGGGGAATGGATGATGGATAGATGTGGGTGGGGGGTTGGGATGGATGATGGATGGATGTGGTGTGGGGGGTTTGGAGAATGATGGATGGATGAGGGAGGGAAATTGGTGGGTGGGGGGAAATAAAGGGTTTGGATGTGGGTGGGTGGTTGGATGAAGGATGGATGGATGATGGATGGATGTGGGTGGATGAAGGATGGATGGATGATGGATAGATGTGGGTGGGTGGTTGGATGAAGGAGGAGGGATGAGGGATGGTTTGGGGGGGGCGGGTGGGTTGGATAAAAGGAGGGAGGGATGATGGATGGATGGGGGGGGGTTTGGTTTGGATAAAGGGGATGGAGAATGAGGGAAGGGGGTGGTTGGATGAAGGAGGGATGGATGAGGGGGGATGGGGGGTTGGATGGTTGGATGGTGAGGGAGGGATGTGGGTGGGGGGTTTGGATGGTGAATGTGGATGTGGGTGGGTGGTTGGATGAAGGATGGATGGATGATGGATAAATGTGGGTGGGTGGTTGGATGAAGGATGGATGGATGATGGATGTGGGTGGGTGGTTGGATGAAGGATGGATGGATGATGGATGGATGTGGGTGGGTGGTTGGATGAAGGATGGAGTGGGGGGTGGAAAAGGGGAATGGAGGGGGGGGAATGTGGGTAGGGTGGTTGGATGAAGGATGAGGGAATAAAGGGGATGTGGGTGGGTGGATGAAGGATGGATGGATGATGGATAGATGTGGGTGGGTGGTTGGATGGATGATGGATGGATGTGGGTGGGTGGTTGGATGAAGGATGGATGGATGAGGGAAATGGATTTTGGGTGGGTGGAATGAAGGAGGGCATGGGGGGGGGGGTGGAAAAGGGGATGGATGGATGATGGATGGATGTGGGTGGGTGGTTGGATGAAGGAAGGATGAATGATGGATGTGGGTGGTTGGATGAAGGATGGATGGATGATGGATGGATGTGGGTGTGGGGGTTTTGGATGGAGAATGAGGGTTTGTGGGTGGGTGGTTGGATAAAGGGGATGGTGGATGTTTGGGGATGGATGTGGGTGGGTGGTTGGATGAAGGATGGATGGATGATGGATGTGGGTGGGTGGATGAAGGATGGATGGATGAATGATGGATGGGGGGTGGGGGGTTTGGGTTTTTTTTTGAAGGATGGAGGATGATGGAGGTGTGGGTGGGGGGTTTGGGGATGGATGATGGAAGGATGGGGGTTTGGGTGGTTGGAGGGAAAGAATGAGGATGGGGGGGGGTTGGTTGGATGAAGGAGGAGGGAAATGATGGATGTGGGTGGGGGGTTTAAAGGGGATGGAGGAATAAAATGAGGGGGGGATGTGGGTGGGTGGTTGGATGAAGGATGGATGGATGATGGATGGATTTTTTGGGGGGTAGGGGGTTTGGATGAAGGAGGGGATAAAATGATGGATGTGGGTGGGGTGGATAAAGGAAATGGAGGATGAGGGATGGATGTGGGTGGGGGGTTGGATAAAAGGATGGTGGAAAATGGAGGTGGGGGTTGGTTGGATAAAGGGGAATGGATGGAGTTACTGTGGAAACGTTTTTTGGAAAATTCTTCAGAAAAAGTTTTGGGTTTAAAAAGCTGCGGGTTTCAGCCTGAACCTCTTTTTTGTTTCAACTTTTGAAGTTAAACCTTTTTGGGGTGTCCTGTTGCTCGTTCTGCGTCTGGGATTTCCCAGTTAAATTAGAAAACCCTCCAAAAACCAAAGGGGGATTTTCAGCCGAAAAAAAAACCACCCCATGATAAAAAACCTGACCCTTTCTATTACTGAGTCAGAGTTTAGAAATCAGACGGCAGCATAAACATCTTGTAGAAGATGAACTGAAGGAGCGACAGCTGACCCCAACACTGATCTGTTCCTCTTGAAGTGATGAAGAGGAGCTGAGGAAGTCCATGTCCGAGCCCGGCCGGGTTCCCCAAAAAGACCCCCGGGCCCCCCACCCCATGAGGCGGGGTCGGGAAATGGCCCCGGGGAAAACCCCCTGGTTTGGGGGTGGTCAGCAGGCGATTTGGGGACTTTATAAGGGGCGGCTTTCTGGTCCGGAAGGTCCACGCTGATCCTGACGGAAAGAGAAGTACGCTCCTCCTCTTCCTCATCTTTTTTTTTATGGTTTATATTTAAATAAACTTCATGAGTTAAAACCATGATGTCTGCTTCTGTTTCAGCTCCAAGGGGGAAGAGGGGCTGGAAGACTTTCTACGCCATGCTGAAGGGTCTGGTTCTCTACCTGAAGAAGGTAAAACAGCTGGACTACATTTCCCATCAGCCCCCTCAGCTGTAGACTGTTATTGTCCTGTTGAAACATGCTGATCCATTCATTCCTGTGACCCTGACCTTCTGTTACCCCCTCCCAAGGGGGTTTTTTTTGGATCGGGCCGTTTTGCCAGGGGTCTCTGAAGGTCTCTCACCCGCCCCCTTTTGGTGGGAAATTTTTGCTGCTTT
Source organism: Crenichthys baileyi (assembly GCA_036173005.1). Lineage (NCBI taxonomy): Eukaryota > Metazoa > Chordata > Actinopteri > Cyprinodontiformes > Goodeidae > Crenichthys > Crenichthys baileyi. Next base: position 99,919 of record JAHHUM010000734.1, on the reverse strand, counting down.
TTTGGTTTTCGGGGGTGTTTTGCAGTGATCCCCTCTTTGTGGTGAAACAAACAGAGCAACTGCTGAAACCCGAATCAAACTTTTTTACTTGTTTTATTTTGATCTGTTTTGCCATAAAAATAACAAACAGTGAGATGAATATGTCTACATCTTCTCAGTAAATATATTTCTAATGGAGATGTTGAGATGAAGTTCACTCGAGATGGTGCCGAAACCCCAAATAATACTCAGATAGAAAGAATTTATTTAAAATTTTTCCCTTTCCATATGCTAAAAAACCAAACCCCCTTTCCATGGGTGTTTCTCCCCCAAACTTTACTCTTTTTTATGGGGTTTTCAGGGGATGGTTTAGACCCTTTGCTCCCCCAAAAAATGATGGGTGTTTATACAAACCCGAAGTTCTGATTTATCTGACCAAAAAACATGCCTTCTAGCATTTCATTGGCTTGTTCCAAATGTTTGCAGCAAACTTTAAATGAGCTCCAAAATGATTTTCTTCACCAGTGGAGCCTGGTGCAGTGAACATGCAAAGATGTTTTGCTTGTTTAGGTAGGAACAATATTCTTTCCTCTTCTGGATTATGGTCCCAACAGTTCTCTGTGGAACATTCAGAAGTTTAGAAACTTTCATCAGAAATTCCATCAGGACGTTCTGCATCACTGAGGCCGAGGTCTTGAGCACTTTCCTTTTACCCATCATGCATTGTTTCCTGAGGTTATACCTTGGTAATGAGAAAGCTCTTCATCAGCCATGGATTAGAAATAAACCAGCTGATGCTAACTGCCTCAGCTAGGGGGCAGTATTGCTGATGGCTTGGCCTTGTGCTGCATCTTCTCTTCATGTGTTCAACACTTCCTGTCTGTCGTTTAACTTCATCTCAGGGTCAGCATTCATGGACTCATTTCCCCGCTGTGGGATTTATTTTTGGGTTTTTTCTGGAATTTTTGCTGGGCAATTTCATGCATTAGAAAATAAATTTACTTTTGGGAAAACGTTTTTCTGGATCTACATGAACGAAACCAGGTCCAGACTGGAGTTTAACTAGCTGGATCTTCAGTTTTCCATTGTGTCAGGTTGAGTCATGATGCGTTTGTGTCCACCTGGCTGGCAGGACGAGTACCGAACGGAGCGAGAGCTGACGGAGGAGGACGTGAAGAACGCCATCTCCATCCATCACGCTCTGGCCATGAGAGCGGCCGACTACAGCAAGAGACCCAACGTCTTCTACCTGAGGACGGCCGACTGGAGGGTCTTCCTGTTCCAGGCGCCGTAAGAAACCCCTCTTTGTTTCTGCTCAGATTCAGCTTTGGAGCTGCTGCTCCTATCGCCACCCCGCTGGCCCGAGAGAACTGTAGATCCCCTAAAACTCCCCTAGAGCTGCAATTATTTTGGGGCAGAAACACAAAAAAAGCTGCTTGGCTGAAATTTGGGGGGAAAAACTTTAATATGGGCAGGTGTGGTTTGTTGAATTTGACCACAAGGATGGGGGTCATCACTTTTTTCATCCCCCCAAAAATTCATGAAGATCCCTTTTGACCGGACCCCGATGTTTGTGGGGGACCCTGTTTTAGTTAACAATGTTTTTTTCAATATTAAAAACGCAAACATGATGTTCATGATGTTTTTGTGTTTCCTGCAGGAACGGTGAGCAGATGCAGTCCTGGATCACTCGGATCAAAACCCTGGGGGGGCCGGCCCCCTGTTCCCCCCGCTCCCCCCGTTCCCGGGGCGATCGGCTCCCAAAAAAACCTTTAGGGCCCCTCCCCCTTGCTGCCCGGGATCTAACACCAAACTGTCTCAGGTAGGAGCTCATAGCTTCATGTCCAGCTCCAGTCCACCAGAGCGAAGCTTCATCTGTCTCTCACCGTCCGTCTCCACAGGAGGAGCAGCTCAAATCCCATGAGAGCCGCTTCAGGGCAGTTTCCTCCGAGCTGGTGGAGGTCACGGCCTCCACGCCGGACCGAAAGGTGAAAGGTCGTGAGCTGGAGGAGCAGAAGTTGCGTAAGGAATACCTGGAGTTTGAGGTGAGCTGGACCACACCCTTTTCTTTTTTCCCCGCCCCAGCATTGTGGTTTTTAAGGTTTGGGCCTTTTGGGTTTTGATGATGCAAAAGACTCCTCAGGTGGAGGTTGGAGATGAAGCTCATTTTTTTCCTTCAGGTTTTGAATGTTTTAAATTTAAAAGCAGCAGGCCCGGTTTAACCCCTCTGCATGTACGGGTCATTCACGGTCATTCAGAATGTATCAAAGGGCAGGGCAGGCAGTAAAACAGCCCCAATTTTATTCAGTCAGTCAGCGAGTCAGTCATTTAGTTTAGTCAGTCCCCGTAATTTCCCGCCAATGATTTTAGTCAGCAGCGAGCAGTCCAAATTTTTTTGAGTCAGTCCCGTAATTTCAAACCCAAAGATTTAGTCAGTAAAATTTAGAAAAATTCAGCATAAATTTAGTTTAGGGATTCAGTCAGTCAGGGAAGGGCAAATCATTTATGATTCAGTCAGAAATAAAAACATGAAAAAGCAATAAAATACAACATCTACAGTAAAACTAATAAATACATAAATAAATAAAGACCATTAATAAACCAGCCTGGTTATTTCTGCTCAACTGGAATTAAAGTCATTCCTGGTGTTGCCTATCCTCACAATTTAGGAGCTGCAACATCTAAAAGCAGCAGGTTACCTGCCCTCTGGGTTCTCCTGGGAACATGCCCAAGAGGTCTGATAAGTCAGGAGGTGCCGGACCGTTTAAGCATTTAAAACCAAAAGCAAAATCTTAAAAACAACCCTAAAACATACAGGAAGCTGGTGCAGAGCAGATAATATGGGAGTGGTGTGGTGAGCAGATGGGCAGCAGCGTTTTGGACCAGCTGCAGACGATGAAGAAGACAGTTGTCCATCCCAGTATAGAGATTTGCAGTTGTCCAGTCTAGAGGTCATAAAAGCATGGATCACCCTTTCAGGAGCTCAGGGTTTGATTTTAGAGATCAGCCTCAGATGGTAGAAGCTGGATGGGCGTTCTAAAAACATCAAAATTTCCAAAAAAGCTACGCTGGAAGGATTTTAAAAAAGGGTTTAGTTTCACGCTGCCCCTTTTTAACAAGTCATCTTCACCTCAGGTTTATTTCCATCCAGGTGAAGGAAGTTAAGCTCCATCCAAGGTTTAATGTCCTACAGGTGTCCTACTGACTGGCTTCCACTTGCTTCTTTTAGGAGATAGATTTATACATCATCCACAAAACAATGGAAAGACACATTCTGCTTTTTAAAACTGAACTCCAGAGGAAGCAGATCAAAGGAGAACTGAAGAGGCCCTAAGATGGAGCCTTGAGGAGCGCCGCAGCTCAAAGGAGCCTAAGGAGTAAAGCTGACCCAGCTGGACAGAGAAGCGTCTGCCTTTGGAGGAGTAAAACCAGTTCAGAGCTGTGTCCTCCACACCAACTGACTGGTCCAGACTGACACCAACATATCATGGTCCACCGTGTCGAAACCAGCAGTTAGATCAAGTCAAATTAAAAACAGAGAGTTGAGGAAAAGAAGAGCTTTTCTGGACAGTTTTCACAACCAGACTAAAAATTTCTCTAAAACCCACAAGTGTAGATGTTTCTGTATTTGGAGAAAAACCATTCCCTAGTATTTTGGGGAGAAAAAAGGCAACAGAAAACCCGGCCCCAAAAAATCGACGAAATATCGGGATTAATTGCTTTTTTTTAAGAAGAGGCTGAACCACAGCATGTTTAAACACAGCCTACAGCACTGAAGACCTCCTGAAGTGGTCTGAGTGGGATACTATCACCTGGGCAGTAAGAAGGATGGAGGTGTTGGACAACCTTGGAGATCTGGGAAAAGGTCACAAGGTCAAACTAGCTGGGGACTCAGGGTTTACAGCAGGATCTGGGGTGGAACAAGAGGGTGAGGACCTGACAGCACACAATAAAAACTTTAAAAATGTTTCATACAGTGAAGTAGAAGGAACCAGATCAGAGGAATCACAATGATCCAGAAGAGACCAAAGAGTTAAAAAGAACCTGAGGCTTCTCACTTTTAGCAGAAATAAAATCTGAATAAAACTGAGTCTTTGCACTTTTTACCGCGGCCTGATATTCAGCTGAGCTTCAATGAAGGCTGTCCTTCGTCCACTGTCTCTGCGCGCTGGCAGGTGCGTCTAAGGGTCCGGGTGTGCTCATTGATCTAGGGTTCTTTCACCGGTTTAATCTTTAAAGGAGCAATCACAACCAAAGTATCCATGCCAACAGTGTTAAAATCATTGAGGAGCGGTGGTGCAGGGGTTAATCACACTACCCATGTCAAAGGTTGGCATCCCGGCCCGTTGTTGTTTGCCTCATGGTGTTACCCCTATCTTCACCCCATTTCCTGTCGGATCACTTTTGAAAGAATTCAGAAAAATAAAAGGCCAGTGGTACCTAAATATATGTCTATATATATATGAATACATATAAAACAATTCATTCAGGAGCTGATCAAGATTTCCATCATGGAGAAACCCCTGAGAGGGAAGCAGGAGTCTGTAAACGCAGCCGAAAACTGCTTCAATCAGGCGACGGGAGCAGAAGATACAGGATTAAAGTCAAAACTGGCAGATGATCAGAACCAGGGTCACAGATCTCAGTGTGCATTTAGGTCAAAGGTTAAAACCAAGTCCAGAGTGTGTCCCTTTTCATGAGGGGGACATCTCACTGAGACGAGTTAAAAGAGCTGATGAAGCTTAAAAAGTCTCCAGTTAGCAGCTCAGCGTGACATGCATGTTAAAATCACCAGAGGTCAAAGTCAGGGTCAGAAACACAGTGAGTCCACCGCCGATGATGCAACCGGCAGTCAGGAGGAAGAAGTTCTGAGAATGGGCTGGACCCACGGGCCCGGAGCCCCGTCTCTGTTTAAAAACATGAGATCCAAACTGTTAAATATAAAAGTTTTGTTTGTCCAGAACAATGTGTAAGATCCAACAGAGCAAGGAGCCATGATGCCAACAGGAACGGACATTTGCTTCAGGAGACCACCGAGAGGCCTTGATCGGCACCAGAATGCCCTCTCTCTTTCCCCGCCTCCTGCGGCCAGATGACGTATGTTCGGCGCAGGTAGGTCCGACGGGACCGGTGGAGGGTCGGTGGCTTAATGATCTGATCTCCATGTGTGATCAGGTCCAATATATAGTAGCAGAGACGTCACAGCAGCAGATTCAACGAGAGAGAGGAGCAGGCCTAGTGGACGGCGAGCCGCACACGCCGGTCAGAACCACAGCAGAACCATTTCAGACTTGAGTCTTTATTCCTGTCGTCTTTTATTGCGTCATCTGCTGTAAATCTGCTCATTTCTAGAAATATTAATGTTTGGTGATCATCTCATCCATACAGAAGGAAAAATATGAGACAACTAACATTTTTATGGAGATGTATAAAAATCATTGTCTAAGAGACCCAGGTGGACCTGTTGGATCTTCATTCCCATACTTCACATCTGATCAGAATAATACGGCCCAAAGCTTTGCTTTAAGCTGAAGAACCTCCTGAATGTTCCTGTTCAACAATCCGCTGGACACTTCAAGCTTGATGTGTTCCTGCCAGAGCGGTTCTGAACACAGGAGCAGAACTACTCTGCAGGAACAGCCTGGAGATGGAAAAACACCTTCTGCTGAGCTGCAGATGGTTGCTCAGATCCAACAGCATGAATCCATGGAAACAACCTGCTGCTGGGCAGAACATGTGAGGAGAGAAGAAATCTGAGGAACTAGAACATTCAAGGGGAAATATTTTGTTCTATGAACCAAGGATCTGCTAGAAATCTTTCTAGAACCTCAGTTCTTCGGACAGGACAATCAGTCACTGTCTGAGAACATCGAAGAAATTCTTCAACCTGGAGAATCAGAACCTTCTAGAGGACTCGCATGTTTCTGTCTGCAGTGTGTTCCATAGGAGATCTGTCAGATTAAACAGAACCTTCAGGTCCAGTTTCTTCAGAACCATCCCGAGCTGAAATCTACTGGGAGTGAATGAGAGTGTGGGCGTGTCTCTCTGCCCTCTGGGCTCTGATTGGTCAGAAAACTGTAGGTGACAGATGCACAGACTGGATGGAGAAACTGGATACTGGAAATAAAAGGTTAAATCCAAAAGGTTCTGAATATTTCACCGGGTCAGAACCATCATCACACTCTAAGCTGAACATTCTATGGGAAAATCAGAAAAACTGGAAAAGGGATAAAAAAGAATGAGAGTCTGGAAAGGGTTCCTGATCCACTTCTAATTCTAATTGGGTCTTCAGAGAACATCAGTAGGAACCATCATCCACTAATGGGGAGAACATGGAACAGTGGAGAACCTTCCCTGGAGAGGCTGACATACCAAAATGAGCTCATTGACTTCATCCATGACGTCCCAGAACAGCATCTAAACCTCTGCAGGCCTCATTGCCTCAGTTAAGGTCAGAGGTCAAGATTCAACATTAACAAAGAGAGGCTTGCCAAAAATGGCCTCCATGGGAGAGTTCCAAGGTCAGAACCACTGCTGACCCAAAAGAACACAAAGGCCCATCGCACATTTACCAGAAAACATCTTAATGATCCCAGAGATGTCTAGGAAAAGATTCAGTGGACTGACGAGAAAAAGTGGACCTTTTTAGGTGTGTGATCTAGAGTAAAACTACCTACAGGGAAACATGGTGGTGGTAGTGTGATGGTCTGGGCTGCTTTGCCACTTCAGGACCTGGAGGACCTGCTGTAACTGATGGAACCATGGATGATGTCTTCTAGCAGAAAATCCTGATGCAGAATGTTGGACCATCAGCTTTTGACCTTAAGTTCAGTTAGGTTCTGCAGCAGAACAATGATCCAAAAAACACCAGCAAATCCACCTCTGAATGACTCAAATAACAAAAAAGAGGTTAAGGAGTGGTCTAGTCAAAGTCTGGACTTAAATCTGATTGAAATGGTGTGGTCTGACAATCCACAGTCCGTTCCTGCTGGAAAATCCTCCAATGTGTCTGAATTACATCAACTCTGCAAAGCATGGTGGGTCAGAATTCCTCCACAGTGATCTTAAAGACTCGGTACCAGTGTCTGTTAAACCTGGTACTGAGGATGGCTACTGCTGCCCGGGGTGGAACAATTGGGGTTACCCCAACTATTACGTTTAGGGGGTGATTACTTTCTCACAGCGCTGTAGCTGATTGCTCCTGATAGGGCAGCACGTTGTTTCTGTTCAGTTTTAGCCCTGCAGAGGGAGCTATAAACCAAATATGTGACAGAAACCAGAACAAAACTATCATCAGCGTCTTCATCGAACAGGCTGCAGGCGGCTTGTCGTGAGCACAGAGGTGCTTTTAGCTGAACGGCTGCTGTTTGCTGCTCTGGTTTGGTTTAGACTTGGGTATCCCACGCTTCCTGCAGACAGTGAATGCACCACGAAGCAGTTGTGTAGGAGAGAGCAGAAACAGATGATTCTCTTTTTTTCTATAGAATGAAATACATTTTCATTGTCAGGTCTGCCTCCCGCTGCCAACTGTCTCCGTCTCTTCTCTCCTGCAGAAAACACGGTACGGGACGTACGCCATGCTGCTGCGGGCCAAGCTGGTGAAAGGAGACGATGACCTGGCGGCTTTTGAGGCTCGACTGTTCAACGATGGCGGCCTGCAGAGGGCGCACTCCAGCCCCTCGCTGCCTCAGGACACTGCCAACAAGGAGAAGACCCGAAGCACCAAGAAATCCAAGAGCCTGAAGGTCACATCCTCCTCCTCTGTGATGAAGAGCGGCATGAAGGAGGGAGCAGGGAGCAAGAACGGTGGCGAGAGCAGCCAGAAGGCGGAGCTTCAGAAGCAAAGCAGCAAACAGGAGGAGACAGCGTAACGTTCAAATGCATCAGACAAAACTGAGGCACTTTCCCTCCAGATGAGACGTTCAAAGTCATGGGAAAAGAGACGCTTGTCCAGGAAACCCTTTCAGCTACTGGCCTTCACAATAACAGCTTTATTTCCTGTTAGTCATTTCAGGGCTTCATGTGGAGAACTTTTATTGTGGAAAGCTAAAAGTGGAACGTTCAGGGTCACAAATGCATCATAGGATTTTCTATTTTCATCGTCTCAGACTGAGTTCCTGCTGCAGACTGAATGTTAGAGGACCCAAACCAACAATGTGAACCCAAACCTCCACAACTCCACTTCACTCTGTTTGTTTCTGCTGTTTTTCTTTGAGTTCTGCTGAAAACAAACAGGATGTATGGGTGACCATTAGGGACAAAAACACATGAAACAGATTCCTATTTTTACCAAACTGCAGACCAGTGAAACTGCTGCAAAATCTTGGTTCCACCTCAGAGACCCGTTCTGATTTCCAGGTTTAAATGTTTCTGTCTGCATGTTGATCGAAGTTTCAACATTTCATATAAATTCATTAACAGAACTTCTAAAAGAATCTTGATTTCAATTAAACAGATTTTCTGGTAATAGAGAATCATCCATAGATCCTCTCTGCTGGAGGAGGTTTTGCTCTTTATTTAGTTCTGTAAGGTTTGTGTGAAATGTTTGATCAGCTCAGGTCACGTGTGTGTGTGTGTGTGTGTGTGTGTCTCCTGTCTGGATGTTTTTTTTGTTTGAGAAATCAGACCGTAGTTCTCTCCTACTGCCACTGGGGGGCATGAAATGCCCTGCAGTCGGCTGGCTGAAATAGAACCAGAATTATTTAATACTGGATCGGCTGGAGATCGATGAAGCTGATCTGATATTTTTGATAAAAAAAATTAGAAAAGTTCGCAGAACTGGTCTGGTTCTGTTCTGGTTTCAGACAAAATCTAATCCTGAATGAAAAATGTCAACTTAAAAGTTTTCTTTTTGTTTTTCTGTTTTTAAAGGAGACATTCTGACACCGAGCTTTTCCTCAGTTCTTCAGCTTTGAGCTTCATATTTTGAACAGAACCTTTTCTCCATAACCCTTAGCAGAACGTATCAGAGTAACTGACACAGCAGAGGAACATTAGAGGAACCCAGGGACCTGCTGTGGAGAGGAAAGAAGGCAGATTTTGGCTCCATGAACCCTGATCTTTGGGTTTAAAGAGCTGACGGTTTGGACCTGAGACTGGCCATGGAGTCATGGACTGGTTTATGACTGGTCTGGTTCTATAATGTCTGGTTCTAGGTCCGTTGTTCTTGTTGGAAAGATTGAGTGAAAACAGCAGAACGTTACAGAGTAGGAACTCAAGGTTCTGTGGTTGTGCGATGTTAATCAGAACCGATGTTAGAATAAATGAGAACTTCAGTTTCTGAACCTTTTTCTCAGACGTCCCAAAGTTTTTATTTTTTCTCCTTTAAACAGAAAAATAAAATAAAACAAAATCAGTGAAATGAGACTGCAGCGCAGCACACCGCCTCCAGGTGGCAGTAGAGAGACGTTCCTTGTTCTACTGTTTTCAAAATGTTGGATCCAGTTTGTGTTTACGGCTGCACTGGATCAGAACCAAACTCTTCATTGGCTTCTTATTTTCTTCTGAACAGAAACAACCTGGGTTCTGCAGGTTTCTGTTCAGATTTGGACATAAAAAGGAAGATGAGAATGCTCAGCTCTGCTCTGATCAACAGGAAGATACGCAAGTCCACATAGATGGGTCGCAGAGGTACCATCAGAACCAAACTGTGGGCTGGTCACTATAAAGTCATGAATTTTTTTCTGAGACTGCAGCAGAAATCCTGAACATCTGGTTTGGTTCCTGGAGATTGCCACCATCCAGTCTCCTCCTCTTTTGTTGGCCCGGAAGTGGTTCTGTTGGTTGAGTTTTGAACCCTCCTGTTTCTCAGTCTGCACATGAAGTTCGGTTAGGTCCAAACCTCTGAAACCCATCTGAAGATCAGAGCGGACAGAATCACTCCAGCAGCGTTCATCTTCTCCAACTCATCTTCAGGACACTTCAGAACCTCCACGGAATTCTGCAGGTTCTGGTTCCCTGTATATAAGCTGGACTTCCTGTGGAATCCAGCCTGATCATACCGCTCCTCAGTATTCTCTTTGTGTTGTAAATAAGGTTGGACCTGCAGAACAAGAAGCCATACAGCCACACTTTGCTTTCACACAGAACCAGAACTTGGACTGGCTGCTGTCTCCAGGTTCTGTTTGTTTGGGTCTGATCTGTGCTGTACATACATCACTTCCTGTGAGGATCCATACTGAGACACAGAACCTGTTTTTGTTCTTGAAGCTTAGAGGCAAAAATAAAAATATGATCTTAAATCCAAACATCTGGGTCGGGTTCTGGTTCTTTGTTTTATGGAATTTGTCTTTTATTTTTAGTTGTTTTTGTGATTTTAAATGTTTAAATGTGGTTCTGGACAAAATCCACAAATGATTGATGAGGATCAGCTTCTCCAGGATTTCCAGTTAGTTCTGTTTAGGTGGGTCCAAACTGTCCAAACTCTGTTAGAACTTCTGCTTCAGGAGGGTCCAACAAAAGAACAGGTTGGCATTCATTTAGAAACATTTTGTTTCCTTTGACACTTTGGATTTTAACCAAATTCTCCATCTTTGTTCTCCTTCCAGTTACGACCTGAAATATTCAGGCAGGTTCTAGAACTTTGGTTCTGGAAAGAAACCCAAACGTCCTGAACAGTTATGGCTGCAGTTTGATTCTTGGCTTTAATTCCGCCGTTCACACAAAACAATAGAAATTTTGGGAACTCAGGTGGCAGGGAAGCCGTTAGCAGCAAGAAGGTCCTGGGTTCAAATCCCAGCCTGAGTTGGAGATGGAGAGATGGATTAACGGATGGATGAATGGATGGATGGATGGACGAATGGATGGATGGATGAATGGATGGACGAACGGATGGATGGATGGACGAACGGATGAACGGATGGATGAACGGATGGATGGATGGACGAACGGATGGATGGATGGACAAACGGATGGATGGATGAACGGATGGACGAACGGATGGACGAACGGATGGATGGATGGACGAACGGATGGATGGATGGACAAACGGATGGATGGATGGACAAACGGATGGATGAATGGATGAACGGATGGATGGATGAACAGATGGATGGATGGACGAACGGATGGATGGACGAACGGACGGATGGATGGATGGATGGATGGACGAACGGATGGATGGACGGATGGATGGATGAATGGATGGACGAACGGATGAATGGATGGATGAACGGATGGATGAACGGATGGATGGATGAATGGATGGATGAACAGATGGATGGATGGACGAACGGATGGACGAACGGATGGATGAACGGATGGATGGATGAACGGATGGATGGATGAATGGATGGATGAACAGATGGATGGATGGACGAACGGATGGATGAACGGATGGATGGACGAACGGATGGATGGACGAACGGATGGATGAACGGATGGATGGATGAATGGATGGATGGATGAATGGATGAACGGATGAATGGATGGATGAACGGATGGATGGATGGACGAACGGATGGATGGATGGACGAACGGATGGATGGATGGACGAACGGATGGATGGATGGACGAACGGATGGATGGATGGACGAACGGATGGATGGATGGACGAACGGATGGATGAACGGACGGATGGATGTATGGATGAACGGATGGATGAACGGATGGATGGATGTATGGATGAACGGATGGATGAACGGATGGATGGATGTATGGATGGATGAACAGATGGATGGATGGACGAACGGATGGACGAACGAAAGAATGGATGGATGAACGGATGGATGAACGGATGGATGGACGTATGGATGGATGAATGGATGGATGAACGGATGGACGAACGGATGGATGGATGGACGAACGGATGGACGAACGGATGGATGGATGGACGAACGGATGGACGAACGGATGAATGTATGGATGAACGGATGGACGGATGAATGGATGGATGAACAGATGGATGGATGGACGAACGGATGGATGAACGGATGGATGGACGAACGGATGGATGAACGGATGGATGGACGAACGGATGGATGAACGGATGGATGGATGAATGGATGGATGAACGGATGGATGAACGGTTGAATGGATGGACGAACGGATGGATGAACGGATGGATGGACGAACGGATGGATGGATGGACGAACGGATGGACGAACGGATGGATGGATGGATGGATGGACAAACGGATGGATGAATGGATGAACGGATGGATGGATGGACGGATGAATGGATGGATGAACGGATGGATGGATGGACGAATGGATGAATGGATGGATGAACGGATGGATGAACGGATGGATGGATGTATGGATGAACGGATGGACGAACGGATGGACGGATGAACGGATGGACGAACGGATGGATGGATGGATGAACGGATGGATGGATGGATGAACAGATGGATGGATGGACGGATGAATGGATGGATGAACGGATGGATGGATGGACGAACGGATGGATGGATGGACGAACGGATGGATGGATGGACGAACGGATGGATGGATGGACGAACGGATGGATGGATGGACGAACGGATGGATGGATGGACGAACGGATGGATGGATGGACGAACGGATGGATGAATGGATGGATGAACGGATGGATGGATGGACGAATGGATGAATGGATGGATGAACGGATGGATGAACGGATGGATGGATGTATGGATGAACGGATGGACGAACGGATGGACGAACGAACGGATGGACGAACGGATGGATGGATGGACGAACGGATGGACGAACGAATGGATGGACGAACGGATGAATGTATGGATGAACGGATGGATGGATAAATGGATGGATGAACAGATGGATGGATGGACGAACGGATGGATGAACGGATGGATGGACGAACGGATGGATGGATGGACGAACGGATGGACGAACGGATGGATGGATGGATGGACAAACGGATGGATGAATGGATGAACGGATGGATGGATGGATGAACAGATGGATGGATGGACGGATGAATGGATGGATGAACGGATGGATGGATGGACGAACGGATGGACGAACGGATGAATGGATGGATGAACGGATGGATGAACGGATGGATGGATGTATGGATGGATGAATGGATGGATGAACGGATGGACGGATGAACGGATGGACGAACGAATGGATGGACGAACGGATGGATGGATGGACGAACGGATGGATGAACGAATGGATGGATGAACGGATGGATGGATGAATGGATGGACGAACGGATGGATGGATGGACGAACGGATGGATGAACGGATGGATGGACGAACGGATGAATGGATGGATGAACGGATGGATGGATGGACGAACGGATGGACGAACGGATGAATGGATGGATGAACGGATGGATGAACGGATGGATGGATGTATGGATGGATGAATGGATGGATGAACGGATGGACGAACGAACGGATGGACGAACGGATGGATGGACGAACGGATGGATGAACGAATGGATGGATGAACGGATGAATGGATGGATGAACGGATGGATGGATGAATGGATGGATGAACAGATGGATGGATGGACGAACGGATGGACGAACGGATGAATGGATGGATGAACGGATGGATGGATGTATGGATGGATGAATGGATGGATGAACGGATGAACGGATGGACGAACGAATGGATGGACGAACGGATGGATGGATGGACGAATGGATGGATGGATGGACGAACGGATGAATGGATGGACGAACGGATGGATGGATGAATGGATGGATGAACAGATGGATGGATGGACGAATGGATGGACGAACGGATGAATGGATGGATGAACGGATGGATGAACGGATGGATGGATGTATGGATGGATGAATGGATGGATGAACGGATGGACGGATGAACGGATGGACGAACGAATGGATGGACGAACGGATGGATGGATGGACGAACGGATGGATGGACGAATGGATGGATGAACGGATGGATGGATGAATGGATGGACGAACGGATGGATGGATGGACGAACGGATGGATGAACGGATGGATGGACGAACGGATGAATGGATGGATGAACGGATGGATGGATGGACGAACGGATGGACGAACGGATGAATGGATGGATGAACGGATGGATGAACGGATGGATGGATGGATGTATGGATGGATGAATGGATGGATGAACGGATGGACGGATGAACGGATGGACGAACGAATGGATGGACGAACGGATGGATGGATGGACGAACGGATGGATGAACGAATGGATGGATGAACGGATGAATGGATGGATGAACGGATGGATGGATGAATGGATGGATGAACAGATGGATGGATGGACGAACGGATGGACGAACGGATGAATGGATGGATGAACGGATGGATGGATGTATGGATGGATGAATGGATGGATGAACGGATGGACGAACGAATGGATGGACGAACGGATGGATGGATGGACGAATGGATGGATGGATGGACGAACGGATGAATGGATGGATGAACGGATGGATGGATGAATGGATGGATGAACAGATGGATGGATGGACGAATGGATGGACGAACGGATGAATGGATGGATGAACGGATGGATGAACGGATGGATGGATGTATGGATGGATGAACGGATGAACGGATGGACGAACGAATGGATGGATGAATGGATGGATGGATGGACGAACGGATGAATGGATGGATGGATGGACGAACGGATGGATGGATGAACGGATCGACAAACGGATGGATGAACGGATGGACAAACGGATGGATGAACGGATGGACAAACGGATGAATGGATGGACAAACGGATGAATGGATGAACGGATGGATGGATGGACAAACGGATGAATGGATGAACGGATGGATGGATGGACAAATGGTTGAATGGATGAATGGATGAACGGATGGATGGATGGACAAATGGTTGAATGGATGAATGGATGAACGGATGAATGGATGGACAAACGGATGAATGGATGAACGGATGGATGGATGGACAAATGGTTGAATGGATGAACGGATGGATGGATGGATGAATGGATGGACAAACGGATGGATGGAGGCCATGCAGGCCCAAACCATCACTCTGCCTCCGCCATGTTCTAAAGAGAATGTGGTCTGCTTTGGACCATGAGCTTCTTTCCAGCTTCTCGACCCTCCTGTAGGAGTTGATCTTAGCTCCATCTGGCCCAGAACCACACTGGCTTGGTTAGATGTTTTGTTAGTAGAGTCCAGTTTTGCTTTCATGCCGTCTTCTCTTTCTTGTTGGCTTTGGTATTGATATGCGTTCCTCCGGAGGTTCTTCACCCTGCTAGATGTTGTGAGGGCTTTTCTTCAACATGGAGTGGTTCCTGTGAACATCTACCACTGTTGTCTTCAGTGGACGTCTGAGTTCTTCAGTCTGTTCTTTCCTTCCTCAGGATGAACCTAACTGTAGGTTTGGACTCTGCTGATGTTCTTGAGAGCTTGTCTGATGTCATGTTGTAGGTTCACAGAAACCTTACAAACACCAGACCTGAATTAAACTCCTGACCTTCTCCCTGCTTTAGGGCATCTGAAATGATAAGGGACCTATCCACACCAGTCCCTGAAATATCTTCTGAAGTAACTGTTCTGTTACTTCTAGTCTTTAGTGGCGGTACCAGAGCTGCAGTTCATCCAGTCTGGATGTGGAGGAACTCAAGTTAAAGCTGAGTCTCCACTTTATGGAGATATTCATGGGCCAGAGCCAGACAGTCTACTACAGATAAGATACTGACAGCTCAGAACTACCTGACAGAACAACCAAAAGGTCTCAGCGCTTTAAACCCATTTATTCTGTTCTGATTTAAGAAACATTTTATTCATTTTTACAACATAAAAATTTTTTGCCATCATTGTTCTTCTCTACCTCACAGATGAGTTAGCAGGTAAGACGCGCTGCATTCAAACACCTGACAGAAGCCAGGAAATTCCAGTTTAGTCTCTTAGATTATTGATGTGAAGACGAATGAAACCAAAGGACTCCAACAGACGGTAAAATATAAATAAAAGTCAAAGAGCGTATGTTACAGTTTGTTTCTGGTGATTTAATTCCTCAGCTCAGTTTATCATGAGGATGATGAAGATGAGGACGGTGGGTTGCTGCTCCGATCCACAGCGTTTTTCTCCTGCAGCAGAATAAACTCGCTGAATGAATCTCATCTTCATCAGATGATCCTTCCTCAACGATCACATGACTGTTTATGTCTCCTGCTCCTCACTGATTGGTCATCTCCTCCTCCTGCTGCTCCTCCATTGGTTGGCTGCTGAAACCACTGTCAACTGTGGCATCTGATTGGACAGAAACCAGGAAACAACGTGATCATCAGGATTCAGAACTCTGACATGTTTGCATAAAAGGTTTAAACGAAACAATCTGACATCCAGCAGCTGTGAATAAAACGGATCTTCCATCAGAAGCTGGATGCAGTTCCTGGATCAGAAATCAGCTCCTGTTGGATCTAGATCATTAATTACATTTTATTAAGTCTAACAACCTTCTGCATCGTACAGTTAGCAGTAGTGCAATCATGGCCTGATTTTAATTAATTAATTGTGTTTATTTACAGCCAACCCATAACAAATGTTAAAAACCCCAGAAAATACTAAACGAACATGAAAAGGTTCTAGGTCCGATAAAAAGACAGATGGACCAGAACATGAATCAATGTAAAGCACAACCAAGGTGCTGAGCCCTAGGGTGACCCATCCCTGAGCGGCCAATAAGACTCAAACAGTTTTATTACCGGTTGGTCTCAACTGGTGGGAAATTTTGTGGCAATGTTTAATAGCTTTTCAGTTTTAGGTTGGTTCTTCTCTCTTGCTACAGTAGAGGAGTTTATTTATTGCTGAATGACGTTACAGCTGGAGGAGGTTCCACATCACCAGGTGATAGGAGGATATCCAGACCCTGAAGCAGAGCCTTTAGAGGACAGGACACATTCAGACCTCTGATTGGTCAGCATGAAACTCAGAACATCGGGGTCCATCTGCCCTAAAGCTCTGGTTTTTTAACACAGCTGGTCCAACTGGAAATTCTTTCAATTTATTCACTGTTAAAAACGTTTTGTTTAAATGCTGCGTTTTAAAGTTTGGTGCCCGACCTTTACTGCTAGCATTACTGTTGTTAGCACAACAGTAATGCTAGCAGTATTAGCATGCTAGCTAAAGTCCATGCATGAAGATTAATGTGGTAACAGTACTGTTAGCATGCTAGCTAGCATTAGCGCAGTCAGCGCAGGCTGCAGTAACTACTGAGCGCTGTAGGGGGACTCTACTGTTTCACATGGTGATGGGATTTGTAGTTCTCCAAAAAGTGGAGAGAAAACTACAGATGTACTTCCAGCACACTGCCTGTCGGTGACCAATGTTACCAGTTTGTTGTTTTGGACAGCGTTAGGTTTCGTGAACAGTTCTATTCGGTACTGACTGAATATGAGCTGGTTCTCTCCTGGCTGTTTAGATCAGAACAGATTCAGAACCTGCCGAACTGGACACTCTCAAACCTGCTGCTTATAGCTGGTGTTCTGTAAATCTAGCAGAGAACATGTGGGTGGTGTAGCCTGGGTGTGTTTGAATACACAGAACATTATTTTGGACCATCTGGCTTCATGTCCGTTCTTCGTGTTAATAACCTGTCTGACTAACCTGAGCTGTGTTTGTCGTCTCGTAGCTCTGTGTTCCTCAGCAGTCGGACTCCTTCTGTCAGACCCAGAGACTGCAGAGCTTCAACCAGACCTTCAACAGGACCTCCACCCAGCTGGACACAAAGAGACAGTCAGGTGAGTATTTGCAGTCGGGTCAGATCCAGATCTGGGTCGGTGAACTTGGTATTACCTTGTAGTGCTGCAGCAGGTGCTGGCAGGGCGTGGGACTGTCCTGGTACAGGTGGGTCAGCGTCATCATTCCTAGCTTCTCCGCCAGCTTCATCCAGGGAACGTCTCCAACACTTAGCACCTCCACTAGCCGGGTCAGTGTGTCCTCGTCCAGGCCCGAACGCTCTGGGTCTGCAGAGGGTTTATGTTAGACGGGATCATATGACAGAAACAACCTGTACAGGTAATGAGGTGAACAAACCTTCACTGCTGTTCGTCCTGATCTTCTTATCCACGTGACGGTTCAGCTTTGGACTCTGCCGGGTGTTCAGCAGGTTCTTCACCTGATAGGACCGTGAGGCAGGGTGAGGAGGACACGTTCAGACTCAGACATACTTTAGCCTTTAATCGTGTTACTCTGGTTTTTACCTTCTGACAGGTAGCCAGATCTAGAGGGGTGTGTCCTCCTCCTGGTCTCTTGCGATTGCTGATTGGCTGTGTGTTGTCTTCTCGCTTTCTGATTGGGTCTTCCTGCTCCTGTTCCTCGTCTGAGGAGGAGCTGAAGAAGAGCGGCTCATCGTTCTCCATGTTCTTATCAGCACCTGAGAAGCAGAGCAGGTTTAGCACCTGTGTGTTATGACATGGTTTCATCCTTTCTGTCAGGTGTGCCTCTCACCTGCAGCGATCAGCATGGAGCAGAGCGTCGGCGAACCCAGGCTGGCTGCCAGGTGGAGCGGCGTGTTTCCTCCAAACGTGCAGGCATTAAAGTCGGCCTTCAGCTGGAGATGACACATATCAGGTTAGGAGGTGGATCCAAGGTGAAACAAGCACTGGCCCTTGTGTTATTTACCTCTGTGATGAGCATACACGCCACTTTGAACAGGTTCTCTTTGACGGCTAGGTGCAGCGCCGTGTTTCCGCTCTTCTGCTCGGGGGCGTTTATTTTGGCCCCGCCCTCCACCAGCAGGCGGAGGCAGCGCTCTCCATCCCTCCTGACGGCCAGGTGCAGCGGCTGCAGACCTGAGGGACACGAACAACCACGGCTCAGCGAGTTTACCTCCAAACATCAACTCGAGGTCAACATCAGGCCACGCCTCTCACCTTGGTAGTCGGGCATGTTCACCAGGTGGGCGTGGCGTTCTCCCAGGTGAGCCAGCAGTAGGCGGAGCGTGGCAGTGTCTCCGGCCAGTGCTGCCAGGTGAAGCGGGCTGCGGCCATCTTTGTCCACGAGGGTCGGGTCGGCCCCTGCCCTCAGCAACACCTCCGTCACCTTCAGCTGCCGTGTGATCACCGCCAGGTGCAGGGGAGTCTGGGGAGTGGGTGGGGTTAGAGAACAGGTCAGATCACATGACCATCAGTTCTAGTTTACCTGCAGCATCAGTGCTGCTGGTTACCTGCTGCAGGTGGTTGGAAGTGTTCAGGACTGACTGCTGTTGGCTGCTCAGCAGAGTCTGGATCAGCTGCTGGATCACGGAGGTCTGCTGGTGGATGATGGCCAGGTGCAGCGGTCTGATGGGACACACACCAGTTAAACCAGTACACTGGGGATTGAAACCAGCGCAGGTGTGTGATTTGACTCACGTGTCTCCGTTGGCGTCCTGGATGCCACACAGGTGTCTCTGCAGGGCGAGGAGGACACGGGGATCTCCAGTGCTGCAGTACTGCAGCAGGGCGGCGGCGGTCTGCCGGGCGCTCTGAGAGACTCGGTTACTGAGGGTGGCGGCTGGGAAGACACGGAGTGGGTCAGAAACACACCTGAAACACAAGCGACAACCAACAACAAGCCTGGTTCTGGTCCTGCAGGGACTCACCGATCCGAAGCAGCTGCTGCTGCAGAGGGCCCGGCTGACCCTCACCCTGCTGCTGAGACACACCTGTCTGAGGGGTGGAGGCTGACATCTGAGCTCCTCCCCCTGAGGTAAACCCTGTAAAGCCTCCTGTGTAGAAAGGTCCACCTCCTGTTCCCCCGTTCATCTGCTGGAACTGGAAACCTGGCGAGAGACGACCCACTGCAGGTCAGCAACACCAGCTGCAAGCAGAACCTTCCTGTCATATTCCTGTTACATGAAGGTTGTGACATCATGTCCAACCATCCAACACCGTCATCTCATTCGGTTCTGATCACAGATGTCTGGACCCTTTCCTGACCTTCCTCTCTGGGACTGAAACATAAATGGTGGATGAAGGGTTCTGACTCTGGATCAGATCTAAGGAGACGGATCTCCTGCAGGGGTGTCATGGAAGTGGTTTTTTCCTGGGAAAAGTTGAGACATTCAGGGAAGTAAAGTCTGGTTGAAGGTCCAGCTGTTATTCCAGAGAACATCAGCATGAAGCCTGTCAGATGAATTTAACCAGAACCACCATAATCTGAACCCGTGTGATGTTCTCCTGCAGCTTTGAACAGTCAGAACCGGTTAAAGCCTAACTGGGTTAACTGGTCTGGCTGTTTGTCTGTGGAAATCTCCTCCTCTCTGATCCATACCTGCTCCTCCTCCTGCAGCTCCTCCGAACCCTCCAGTTCCTGCTCCTCCATCTCTTCCTCTTCCCCCTCCTCCTCCTCTCCAGGGATCGTAGTGAGGCAGTGGTTTCTGCTTCTTCCTCAGAACCTCTTCTTTGTCTGAAAGAGAGCAGATGGAGATGGAAACCAGAGTGGGAGGAACGCTGCACTGTCAGGGAAACCCCTGAGGAACACCTTGGTGCCGGGGAATCACCTGGAGCGAACTCACCTTGGACCTGAGGGATGTAGGTGAACTGTTTGGGGTCGCTGCTGTCGCCGGCCTTCTTCCTCCTCAGCTGCAGGAAGACAGTGACGGGTCGGTCGATCTCTGCGCTGTGGTAGGGCGGCGTTTTGAACACGATGGCGTACTGAGGAGAGACATGAAAGCCCAGGAGGTGATGAGGAGGTGGATCTTTCTGGGAGTCAGAGGATGTGGGTTTGGTGTTCTGCAGAGAAAACCATCCTGCCGGTTCTACCCTGTGAACCTTCAGAGTTTCAACCCGCTGCTCGTCCCACAGTGATGGAAAAACCCACAAAAATCCATCTAAACATGTTGGTTTGACCTTTGCAGGTGAAACATCGTTCTGTGCTAAAGAAACCCATAAAAACTTCCCCCCAGAGACAGTAAAGGTGTTCTGGGTAAACCCAGTTCTGTTTAAACGGGTCACAGGAAGTTGGACTTTATCTGGCCAAGCTATCATTCTGATCCCTTTTTTTCAACAATCTCAGTTTAATTTTGAGGATTTTTTCTGATTTTCCTACAAGGAGTTCCTCTTAGAGTCTGATGATGGTTCTGACCCAGTGACATTTTCAGAACCTTTTGGATTAAACCTCATTTCATGGTCACAGCTTCATCTCCACATGTCTAGTTTCTCCGTCCAGACATGTGGGACCACCAGAAGGTTCTAATGCTCACGGGTCAAGAATTGTTCTGAAACATCTAGTTTTCACCGTTGCTGGCTTAAATTCTGGTCTGTTTCTGACTGCCTGGTGGAGAGTACCGTCGCCATAGCAACCTGTTCCATGGCTTCATCATGGGGGCCTCCCTGCGTTCCTGATCAGGGTTTATTAACCTGAGAAACGAAGCTCGATGCTTCCTGTCTGAAACACCTACAGGGCAAACAGGAAGAGGATTTCG
Source organism: Crenichthys baileyi (assembly GCA_036173005.1). Taxonomy (NCBI): domain Eukaryota; kingdom Metazoa; phylum Chordata; class Actinopteri; order Cyprinodontiformes; family Goodeidae; genus Crenichthys; species Crenichthys baileyi. Next base: position 78,588 of record JAHHUM010000734.1, on the reverse strand, counting down.
CATAAACTTTCAAAATAAAATAGGTATAGAGCTGTCCCAGCATTAAAAAGATCTGGTTCTGGATGGTTAATCTGGACTTCCCCTGGGCTCAGATCACGGACACGCTGCAGCTCTGAAACACCAACCTGTTTGTGAACATCAGTAGGAGAGAAGTCCCCGAACGCCTCCCAGCATCCCTCTTCGTCCTCCTCATAGAACCGGATCTCGATGTCATCTGAGGAGGCATGATGGAGAGTTCAGACACAGAAACATGGTGATGGAAAGGTCTCATCCTGTTAGAAAGAAACATCTCCTCACCTTTCTGCACCTTGTCACACAGCAGGAAGATCTCGTCTCCTCCAAGCACAGAACCGCATGTCTTATCCATGCGGGAGATCTTCAGGTTGGAGGCGTTTGGAGACTCTGCAGGTGAAACAAAGTTTCATTAAAACCACCAAACATCAGGACAGGACGTCCAAACAAGGTCTTCTGATAAATCTGCTGTCAGGTTCTGGTCCCTGATGGCAGAAAAATGCTTTTCAGCTGCAACTTTTTAAAGGACAAAGAAGACTTGATGTTCATGAACTCAACATGTGTTCAGTGGCTCTCTGCACGACGCATTCAATGAACCTCAGAAATTAAACCCAGATAAAGAAAAAGGAAACAGAACATGGCTGCCTTCAGGTCACTTTGGTTTTCTTCAGCATTATAAAGAGTTCATTAAAATCCTGACTTTCTGCAGGTCAGTGAATGCAGCAACAGCTCAGTTTGTCTGGCTTTGCAAAGATTTCTTATAAAACACGTTTCCTTGGGTCACTCTGAGGATTAAAAACTGATTTATTGTTGAGCTGCAGTCAGCAGGACGTGGTTTCTATTCCTGTGACTGAAACCATGAACAGATTTAATCAGCGTCTTTCTGAGGTACAAAATTAGACTCAAACCCAATAAAATTCAAGCAGGAAGTAAATTTTTAGCAGTGATTAATAACGAGTTGTTCCCAGGATTAACACTGATGATGAAGACCTGAGCAGGCCTTCCTCTCAAGCTAAAATAAATGGTCAGTGACTGAAACTGGGTTCTGGGTTCTGTTTAGTCGGCTCGTTAGCCGGTTTGAGGACCTCTGCCTGCAGTAACCCGAGTTCTTTTCTGCCTCTGAAGCTGAAAAATCTGAGAACCCCTGCAGAACCTTCATTAGGTAATATTTATTCTGTGGATATTCAGCCAATCCAGAGTTTATTTGTCCTTCTATGAGATCAGAGCAGTGGTGGATCTAAAAAATGTGACATGTGGGGGCAAAGGAGACACAAAAGGTCTGGGGCAGGGTGGCAATGCTGGACCTCTTCATCGAAGTTCATTGATCTAAAACACATATAGAGACGCTTAAAATGATCTGATACAGTTTTCACTGCGTTTCTGTGTTGTAGCATTTGCTTTAATTATAACAAAAGATTATAATATAAATTGAAAACATCTATAAAGCCTGGACTATCTGATTTCATAACGGACCTGTAGACCTGAGCAGATATGTTATTCATTGAAACATCTAACATCTCTGCACTGGAATTTATACCCAGAATAAATCCATACCAGGTGGTCCAGCTGGATGGGCTGGACTCCCTGACTCTGTGCTTTCCTTCTCTCCTTCATCATTTTCCTCTGCACTGTCTTCTTTCTCTCTCTGACTCTGAAATCTTCTCATCTTCATCATTTACACTAACATCATTTTCCTCATCTTCACTCATTTCTTCACCTGTTGCACTTTTAGTGGCCTCCTTCACCTGTGACCCTCCTGGTCTCTCCATCATTCCTCCTTCCTCATGTCCCACAGTCTCTTCTTCCCTCTCATCCTTCACTTTTTAGCCAAAGAAACTGGAAATGTCTCCACTTTTAAATTTCCTTTTCATTATGATCTGCAATGTCCAGCATCAACATTAGGAATAATTAGCCCATTTATTACCACACGTAGTCTATAACAATATGAAACCAGAAATGATCACCAGCAGTCATATCTAGAAATCTTATTCTCATGGCAGCCAATTAATTATTGTCCCGATCTGACCGACCAGATGTATCGTGGTTTAATTGTGCCTCATATCGTGATATTAATCATATAGAGCCGTCAGTGAAACTGCAGCCCCTAAAAATAGCAAACCTGAACATTTGTTTTCATAGCTAAACTTTTCATGAACTGTTATCAAGCTTATTGTCAGCTGAACTAACAAGGAAAAGATGCTAACGCTCTTATAAATCACACACCAGTGAATCACTGCCAGACGATTAATAAATGTATTACACCGTGAACGTCGCTCACTTCAGCAGACATTTCATTCATTGCAAACTTAAGTTGCCTTTACTGTTGTGTAAAAACATCACCTGGACAAACTGACTAACAGCAGGAACTTGGACAGCTCAGTGGCTCCACTCTGCTGGGCTGCAGACAGGCTGCCTCGGTTATGAGTCTGAGACACAGACTGCATTTGATGCAGGGCCGTAGCTACGTTTATCAGGGACCTCAGATTATAGCTACAACTATATATTTTGGGGGAATTAATGTTCAACTTGAAGGCATTTGCCCCACCTTTGCCCCCCTGTAGATCCGCCCCGGCCTCAGAGACTGATTTTATTGGATGCTGCAGGTGAAGAAAAAGTTTCTGAACACGAAGCTGAAAAAGGATCCACTTAGAACAGAACCATGTCTGCGCCTGTGTACAGGTCCCTTCTTCTCCAGCAGGCGGTGCTGCCATCACTCTGTGTGTGTGTGTGCAGACTCACTGCTGTCGTAGATGGGGTTGGACACGACAGGTTTCAGGGCTCTGGTGAAGCCTCCATTGCTGTCCTGCAGGTAGGCAGTGAAGCGCAGTCGGACGATGTTCAGGTCCATGATCTTCCCGAGCTCCTTGGCCTCCTTCAGGATGGACGACTCCTCGGAGTCTGCAGGTCACACAGATCATCACTGACTGGGTTTACTGGACAACCTGCGACCCTCAACGAGGCTGAGCATCGTTAACCTGGCTGATCCGAGCTCAGAGTTTAGGGTCACCAATGAGCCAGGTGTGTTTACCTGTCAGAGGACAGTGGGTTCCTTTCTGTCTCCTCCTCTCCTCCCTCAACCTTCTGGTTAAAACCTCGATCACGCCCTTCTTGGTCACATGGAGGATGCCCAGGTTACTGAACCTACAGGAAATGACATCAGAGGGCATCCTTACTTCATGGCGCTGAGAAGCTGAGAAACTCATTCATGTCCTCTTGGAGTCTAAATGAATCTGTCTGCTTTCGATCTTAAATGTCTCATCATGTTCATCCAAACATCTGGAGTTCCTGAGCTGCTAGTGGACCTAATAATTTGACCTGTTTGGACCAGAACTCTCAGGTATGAATCTGACCTGCAAGTTTCCTCTGATGAACTCAGGCTGAACTTCCTGGACCTCTTTTGAAACACAAAAAGAAATTCTGAACTTCCTCTTTGGACTTTTTGTATTCCTGCTCAAAGTCATTAAAAGGTTTGAGCAGAAAGAATAGAACTTTCTGGTTCTGATTGGATTTATGAGAACGGTCTGGCTTGGTCTGGTTCTGAGCAGATTAAAAGGTAAGGTAAGTTTATTTATATGGCGCTTTTCAGCAACGAGACACTCAAAGGGCTGTCTGGGAAAAAAAGGGGTGTGTTGAGTTACTGACGAGGCGGTGAGGTCATTAGGGCCGATGTCCAGCATGCACGTGCCGTTCTCGTTGCAGTGGCGTCCCACCAGGCTGTGGGCGTGGACCCGGGGCGGGTCGGTGTGGGTCACCAGCTGGACCTCCACGCGGGCGTGGCCCACATAGTTGTTGATCTGAAGACACAGACGAGAATGTTGTCAGCATAAAAAAGGAACACAAACATTAACGCCAATGACGGTTCTGATTGGTTGCTCACCTTCACAGTTGGATATGTTCTCCGGTTCTTCTCACTGGAGGCCCCTGGGAGCCCGCCGTGGGATGGACCCTCACACTCATAACGGAAACGGAACCCCCTCTGCAGCAACAAACACAGGAAGTTTTAGGTTTCAGAACCTTTCCTTGACATTAAGGTGAGTTCCAGGTCCAACCAGATGAGTCCCAAACGGACTTCAGCTGGAAACCGATTCGTCCCAACCAAACCCCACTGAGCACGTGCAGCAGCCATTCAGGCTCTGACTGTACAGGCTGAGTCATGGGACCTGTAGCTGCAGAAGCTTCCTGTTAGCAAATGACTGTTTAAAAACCCTGGAGAACAGGAAGTGACCCGTTAACGGCTGAGGGGGAATCACCTCCCTGATCCAGGTGTGTTTACAGTTTATCTGAAGTTCCCAGTCTGGGAAAACCAGCATCTTTATGATTCATCGGCCTCAACACCGAGGAAGAGCAGAAACCTCAATGTTTCATCTTTTTAAAGACGTTTTTATAAAATATTGACCTAAATGTATTGGAAACAAAAACTCATTGGATAAATTCAGCTGTAACATTTATTTCATTCTCTCTCTTCTGTGATTTAAAACATGAGGATGATGATGATCACAGATTAAAATGTCAAACTCTCTATTCTGAACTGTAAAGAGACACAAAACCATCATCGGCATCACATGACACATTACCGTACCGTCTAACAGATCTGAAATCAGAAACATGTGTGGGCCGAACACTGATCCCTGCGGGACACCGCCATAGATTATCTGAGGCAGCTTACAGATACAAACATCATTTAATTAAACTTATTAAAAAATTATTCAAGTTTTCTGTTTGGAAACATTTGGGGTTTGTTTTGACAGCTAAATGTAGACCTAAGTGTCAAAGGTCAAAGAACCATGAAAGCTGTTAATCATGAATCTGTTCCAGGATGGACGGAAGGCTTTTGGACCATGATGGCGCTACGGGTCTGTTTATAGTCATTATTTACAGTCATGTTAGTTAACCTGAACAGACAAACAGCTTTGTTCTGGGTTAAGTTTTAAAAATGCTTTTTAGTCCTAAAGGTTACAGAAAAGTTCTGTGATCGGACCTGAGCTCTAAATACTTGTAGACAAGAACATTAATGTGGACTTTTTGTGTAAAACTCTGACAGAACCAGCACAACTGGCTTATATGAGTGTGTTTGAATGTTAATGGGTTGGTCTCACCTGTTTGGGCTCCTCGATGATCTGAATATACGGACCATGAGCTGCAACACAAACACAGGTTCAGGTCCAGATCAGCAACGTGAACAAAGACAATCAGACTGAACACCTGAAACTGAGCAGCAGTGACTAACTGATGCTTTCACTGGGTTTTCCTCTGAGTAAACTCTAGAAGGTTCTGGGCTCCCCGGTGCTGGTACAGTCAGTGGACCACTGAGGTATCAGGTTAGAGTTCTAGAAAGGTTGGACAGGTGTCAGACACCAGTTGATCTTGGGGTTTTAGAAAAGCACATTGAGTATTGGGGCGTCCCCGTGGAGGCCGTGGTGCTGACCTGGCATGATCTACACAAAGGGCAGGAACTGTCCTAAATAAGAACCAGAACCCCAGAAGACCAGGTTATTCAACAACTCAAAGGATCCAGAAAGATCCCAGATCAACCAGATCAAACAGGTGTCTGGTACCAGGTGGTTCTGAGATCTTCCAGTTCAGACTGAGCAAAACTCAGATGATGTTCAGCTGCTCAGGGTTTTATGAGAACTTCCTAATTTACTCCTCCTGCTTCAAACCTCCATGCCTGGTCAGGACTCAGGACTGAAGCTCAAGATCTGAACGGAAGAACGTCAGACTGTCCACCTCATGTCTTGTTCCTGAATGATGGCAGGAGTCTGAGGTGGGGAAGAAGGAGCTGAGGTGAAAGGTGAAGCTCTGGATTTACTGCTCCTCTGTAGGGTGGAGAAGGAGAGGAGTTCAGATTAGAGCTGCTGCTTCTTCTTTACATCTAAAGGAGTCAGCTGAGGAGGTTCATCTGATCAGGGTGACTCCTGGATGACTCCATATGGAGGTTTTCCAGACATACTGCACTGAGAGGACACTCCAGGACCAATCCGGACCTTTGTGATGCAACTACATAATCCTTCCGCTCTAGGAACATCTTGGGGGTTAGGATTGTGGGTTTCCCACCTGGAGCTGTTGCCTTTCTGGACCAACCTCGGGTCAGTAGATAGATGATGAATATTTAAAGAGATTTTTAAAACAGAAAGAGTCTTCATGTGAGGGAACAGGAGATGGCTTGGAAGTCATCCCTGTGGAACGCCACAACTTGGCTGAACTGTTTGAGTAAGCCATGGAAGAGGATTGGATAAATATTTTAGTTGATTTAAATTTGGGTCGTGTTCTGGTCCTCATTGTCTAAGTATGCAGAAAGTAGAAAAACTTAAAAGGGTGGAGTTACGATCAGCTCACCTGTCTCAGGTATGTAGGGCTCAGTCTTTATGTCCATCGGAGGAATGAAGTCATAGTGCATAAAATTTGGTAACTGTTGAAGAAGAAAGAGAGGAACATCTGTCAGCTGCTCAGACTGATTGGATCAGAACCAGACCGTTGGGTAAACCAGATTTTTCATCAATAAATGAAAATGATTCAACTGAAAACTGCTTTCAGACTTTTAGGACTGAATCATCTGCAAATATTTCTGGATCTTCAGTGTTTCTGGTAATAATCAGTCCAGTTTGAGGACCTGCAGAAGGTCCGTCTGATTTAACAGTGATGTGGTTCTGAAACATGAAACCTGAAGTTCTTAAACTCTGCTGGACAATGAAGAAACAAGTCAGCCTCTGTCAGCTTCATTCAAACTGTTTTATTGAATTATCAAAGTAAAACTGGGTCACATGGTACCTGTAGAGTTTAACTGTTAACCTCAGCAGTTTGGTTCTGATGTTCAGGGTCCCTGCTGACCTTGCTCTGAAATCTCGGTTCCTCCACATTAAACATTCATATATTAATGATGTTGTTAATTAGGCTCCTGCTAACTGAAGGAAAACCGTTTTCATGCTAAAGGATCCGTTTTTCTCTCTCTGAAGGTCTTCATGTTCTGAGCAGAACCCATTTTATATCCCGTTCACCTGAGGAGATGGAACATGGATGAAGAACACCAACATCCAGAGTAACTGTGTTCCAGCTGCCAGGCAGAACCCTGGATGTTCACCAACGCGGGTCCGACACTGTGTGCGGTTCAGAATGTTACATACGCAGGCAGCCATATTGGAATTAGGGTTGGGATCGCTCAGGAGCGCCCAACTTTCCAGGATGGTATTCCAACTTCATCACAGCTGATTATTCTCCGGGCCAGCACTGAAATTCTGACCCGAGTGTAAATGTAACAGACTGTGGTGGTCCCATCAGGGTGGACCTGGTTCTGTTTACCACCTCGACCCATCTTCTCTGAGCTAACAGGCAGGACAGCAGCGGAATGAGCCTTTATCTGGAAAGGATAATAAAGCTGAAACAACATCCAGATTTTACTGAACTCCTGAACATTCTGAACGGATCCTGAATAAAATGTCAGAGCAGAAAAACTGACAGAGCAGCTTGGTTGTCCTCTCAGCCACATGGACCGAAACGAAGACCTCGTTATTCGTTAAAATACATCAACTGAACTCTGAACATGAACTATTCACTTTTAATCTGAGTGAACGAGTTCTTTTCAAGCGAACTTGTTTTTAATAAAGAAACCCAAAGCTTCTGTGTCTTCACAGCAGAAGAACTGATTCATTATAACCTGATGTTTCACCTGAGTATCAGAACCATCTGTAGGTCCAGAAACTAAACTCTGAGGCAACACAGCATGATAATATCAATATAATGATGGAGGTGAAACATTCAAAGCCAAACTAGCGTGTTGGTGGCTGTATGAGGAGGAGAAGCTTCAGGAGCTTCAGGTTCCTGCAGCTTTAAGGAAAGCAGGAGAGAGACTCACCACGTCGTTGTCGTAGTTCATGAACTGCGGTTCAGTCATCCTGCAGCACAAACACACAGACAGCAGATTAACACACTCCTTTCCTCTGTGTGTGTGTGTGTGTGTGTGTGTGTGTGGACAGACCCGTAACTCTGCTGGACCGTCTGAGATCCAAATAAAAACCAAACAAACAAAAACTCAGCAGCAGTTTCATTTTCAGAGGACGGATGAGAGAGCTTCACCCCCCCTCCCCCGCCTGTTTTCAGTCACTTCCTGGAAGCAGCCGAGCGCAGGAAAACCCCCAGAATCCCAGAGCAGAGAGGGGCGGAGCTAACAAACTGATGATGTCATCCAATGCTGCTATGACAACCAGACAGGCCGAGTGTAAAGCAGGAAGAACGCTCAGAAACTGGAAACTGGAAAGAGAGAAAGTTACAAACAGACTGAAATGTAGGAGGTTCTGGTCTTCAGGACATCATGGAGATGATTCTGGTACCAGCTCCAATAAATGGACCTTCTCAGTCTCCTGCAGATTTAACATTAGATGTTCTCAAAGTGTTCCAGGTGTTTCTGGTCCACACACACACAGTATTCAACCACTCAGGTTTTCTGAAGGTCTTCAGAGCTTCAGCCCGGTTCTCCTGTTAGAACAATACTTGTTTCAGTTTGTTCTGTGATTTGGGTCATTCTGTGAAGCGTCTCCAGAAGGTGCTGAAGGTTTCAGAAGATCCAGCAGTGTTTGTTAGAGACTCATTAGCGTGGTGTCCAGACTGACAAGGAGCATCATGTCCGGTTCTGTTCAGATCCTCAGTCCAGATCCAGAATCAGCAAGAGCTCTGCTGCCTCACGACCCCCCCCCCCCAAAAAACAGTGACATGATGGGAAGTCAGAGGTCCATTCTTTGGACCTCTGACTGAAATCTGAGAAGAACTCTAAGTTGCTGCTGCTGCTTCAGACAGATCCAGAACCAGAACCTGCAGCAGCAGCAGATAAACGTGATCCAAACTCATTTATAATCTAGATGAAACCATGAAGCTCCACAGGGAAAACAGCGTGCAGAGAAAAGAAATGGACCAACCTGTAGCAGATTTCAGCAGACAGAACCAGAACCTCCTGCAGCGATTGGACTCAAACTGACTTAACTCCGCGCTCTCAGACCTCAGTGCTTCCTCTGTCTCTCTGGTGGTTTCTGGGCTTCCTGTCGCTCTGCGATCAGAGAAAAACCCGCCTCAATCCGCTCATTCTGACTAAGAACTCATCCGAAGCATGGTTCCCCCACGGCGCCGGGACGGCCCCTTCTGATGACACCGACCAATCAGAGCGGTGGCGGGAGGAGAGAAAACCCGACGGGGAAGTCTGCAGGAATCCACAGAGGTGATTTTACTTGATGGTTTCTGTGAAATCAGCTCCGTCTGATGGAGGAAACCCGTCGTCATGGCAACACGTGTTGCGTTCAGAGAAGAACTGGCCACCTCTGTGGTGCTGGGGGCATGTTGGACCCAACTGAGACAGAGGTCCACTGCAGTGAGAGGCGTCAGGGCAGCTGATGGCTGATATTCTACGTTTCCTCTGGGATCTGAGCTTTTCCAGGTTTTTGGGAATAAAAATCCAAACTGGGCTCACACAGCCACAGCAGGAGAGAGTCCTGGTCCGAGACCCGCTGCAGGTCATACTGCAGCACACTTATCTGAGCATGCTCAGACTGAGGCCAATATTGATGTGTCTGTTGGAACCACCTGACCTCTACCTCAGACGGGTCAGTGACCCAAATCTAACCTGTTTCACACAGCAGCCTGTAACAGTGAGTAATAGCACACTCCTCACAGAACCAGAACCAGAATACACAGAATGAGTCAGCAGAACAAAGGTCAGACCCCTTTCAGACGTGCCTAAATGAAAATTAAGATCCATGACTGAAATCTGGACACATTTAGACCTTTTACATCTCTAAAGACACAAGTGAAGGTTCTGATGGGTCTGCGGGACATCGGATCAGAGAGTGACCACTCCAACGAATCACGTCTAAGTTCCTGCTCCATAAACGCATCACGGAGAACCTGCTGGTTTGTATCAGTAACAGAACACCCTCAGGGTTTGAAGGTTCTGATGTTAGTCAGGTGTTCTACTGAGGGAGAAAGTTCTGCAACCTGCTGCTGCTTTGGAGAACATATTGATGTAAACCTGACCGTAAAGCATCATAATGAAAACTTCTGAGCCAGCAGAACTATCTGGTGGTTCTGCTGAGGTCAGATTTGGATCTACAGAAGCTCAGATCTTTACAGAAACCTGCAGGCAGCTGCTGGATGGAGATCATTGTTCCTACTGAATAATCCTGAACATTTCACCAACATCATGACTCCATCTGGAAGCTGGATGAAGGTTTAGATCGCAGCAGAGCAGCAAGATCCAGCTGGACCTTTGGGTTCTTCATCAAGACATTATGGACCTTTGGTTTTCTGCTCTCTCCTCCATATCTGCAGGACTGAGGCCCCACCCACCATCTAAGCACCTGGGTGGAGCTTGTTCCTGTTTACCTGCAGCTCGGACTGAGCCGGACCTTTCTAGCAGAGCTGCGTCTGTGTGTTGATGACGTACCTCAGAGCTCCAGCCATGTCTGAACGAGGAGGAGGAAGACTCTGCTCCTGTGGCTGAAGGTCTCTTCCTCCTGCTGGGGTTTTCCTGCAGATCACAAACAGTTCATCAGAGTCAGATGGAGAGCAGTGAGTTTCCACCTCCTCCGAGATCATCTAAGGAAAACGATGGGAACCGGAAGGTTCGCCTCAGAACCAGATCCAAGGTTAATGCAACGAACAGAATCACTAGAACTGAGTAGATCCAGCTCCAGGGGCGGGGTGACAACCGGGTCAGTTGTCCCGGGCCCATGGTGACCCAGTTCCGAGCCCCCCAACCATCGAATTATGATCAAGAATTTCTCTGTCACAATAGGCCGGTTCTGATTATAACTAATAGTAATCAGAACAGGTGCGATAGGTACCGTTAGTGGCTGCGGGTCCTCACCTCGTCACACATTATCTGGGCTGGAGGTGAGCGGCTCTGAATGCCATGGACGGTACTGCTCTAGAACCTGTAGAACCTCAGCTGGTAAAGGCATTTGGGGCGCAGATCTAAAACATGTCCTACCAAGGATTTGGACCACCCAGGAGTACGGGAAGCCAGAAATGCCACAATTCCACACAAAAAATCACCTTACTGGTTCTAAAACACCTCCACCTCTCTGGTCCGGATGCCTTTCAGTCCTCCTGGGAAGTGACCCAGAGGCAGACCCAGAACTCTCTGGAGGAACTGGATAATCCTTCTGACCAGTTAACACCTGGTGATCCTCAAGGACGAGATGGAGAGGGTGGTGTCCAGGTTTTCCTTTCTGGACCCAGTACCTCCAGGCTCCAACCTCAGACTAATGGATGGATCTAGATATTAAAGCTGCCCTGCAGGACCTTGGTGCTGCTCCACGTCACATCCAGGTGTTCCTTCGTACCTGCTGAAAGAACTCTGACACCAGTTGATGGTTCAGCTGTCTCCATGATGGGATTCTAACTGTTTGGTGTTCCCACCTGGACCAGTTCAACCGAAGACTGAGGCCAGGATTGATCCTGAAGATCAGAACCAGCTTATACTGTGCTGGTCTGGGCTGAGCGGAGCTGTACAGACCGAGCTGAAGGTGGAGCTGCTGGACTGTAAACATCATCAAACCCATCTGTTGATCTGGAAGATCTGCTGATCTGAGTTCAGTTCAGTCCAGTCCTCGTTAGTCACAGAACCAACACATCAGCTACACGGGTCAGTAAATCCTTCACACCATCATAGCAGGTGGGGTCACCTGAGCTGGCCCCAACGCCAGGTCGTTAGAGTTGCAGAAGGAGTCCCCCCACAGAACCAGCTGGACCCGGTTCTCAGGGAGATGATGGAAGCAGAACCCTGTAAACATGTGGAGGCAGCTGGAAGGTGTCCAGATCATTAGAGTTACAGAAGGTTCACCCTCAAACAAAAAGGAAGAAAATTCTGATCCAGGGTCGGGGAAAAATGACTGAGGAGAGAAAACTTGATCCAAACCCGGAATGTGGGCCGGGGCCAGAGGAAAATCCACGTACCATTTCTGGTGAAAACATCTGCAACAAGACTTCAGTTTAACGGGTTAATTAACAGCTTCTCATACTTCCCCATATTTCAAAATAACATATTTTACAAACCAAAGGATGCTGAGTTCTAATAGAACCTCCAGATGTCTGAAAAGGTCCGGCTATGTTATACATGAAGATTTGGAAACAATAACATTTCATTAGATTTGATCAAATTTGTTTTGTTAATTTTATAGAATATCTTATATATCAGCTGTTTATGAGAAAAACAAGAAAACCCAGGATTAGTAAAGCCGAGCTCAGTTAAACCAGGTAACCTCAGCTGCTACAGTTTGTCACATTAAACCGGCCAAACTCGAGTAGAACCGGCGGTACTTTAAGTCCAGCTTCGGTTCAGATCATCACAGAACCTTAAAGGTGGATTAAAGTTGAGTTTAGCGGATTTCCGAGCTGAGCTTCGTGTTTCTGAAATTCAGTTTAAATACGTCCGGACCAAGCTGACCCAGTCACAACCTAGTTTATTGTCAGTCGGTTCTGCTGGGGACCATTTAAGAATAAAAAGGTGAGTTTTACCTGATTTATTCCTCCGCTCTGACACTCTGTCCTCGTCTGGTCCTCACAAAAACTCCCCAACTGGACCCAGAAGCGTCAAACTGGAGGAGTGAACCTCCGGTTCAGGATTTTCACAATAAAACCCACTTTTTTTGTGGGCCACTGTTGCTCATCTGTTGCTCACATAGATTAAGACTGTATGGATCCTTCCTTGAGTTCAGGTAGTGGACAGCTTACGTCCAACTTCTGTCCCCATGAGACAGTGTCCTTGCTCCAACACATGCTGAGTCACCTCCTCAGCATGTCACAAAGTTCTGCACAGAACCGTTTGTTTGACTCCGGTAAGTTGGAGCTAGAACATGCAGGACAGCGGGCCTTGAGGACTGATTCCGGACACCGCTGCCTTTACGCAACTCGGCAACATATAGAACTAATATAGTCCTAAGGTTCAAGAACTTTTGCTGCTTTTATTTTGAAGCCATCCAGCGCGCCGGAAATGTAATCCCGGTCTTTTGCTTCAGCTTGAGGCTGGTCGGAGCTGTTGTCATGGTGACGCAGGCTGTCAGAGGAATCGGAAAGCCCCGAACCTGCAGGGGAATTCCGGAGCCACGGCGGGAACACGGCCAGCTGATTGGTGGGAACAAGAGCTGAGGACCCGCCCACCAATAACACAAAATCAGCTGCAATAACAAGCATCAGAAACCAGGACTTCTGTTAAACCAGAAGAAAATGGATAGATTTTTATATTTCTATGAATCAACTAAAACTAGACTGAGAAAGACTGTTTCAAAGATTTGGTGAAAATGATTAAAAAATAAAATGATCCCAAGTTAAAAAAGAAGTTGATGCATTTAAAGCAGTGATGTGATTCTGCAGCTGCAGGACGGCAGCAGCGACATGTTCAACCGGAAGCACTAAGGTGATGCAACAGAAGGACAGAAAACAACAGGAGGGACTTTCTTTGGTCTTTATTTCACTTTAACTTCCTGTTTGAACAAGAAGCCCAAAACCTGAAGACAGAATGAAAGCAGCTTCAATCAAAGCAAATAAAATACCCCCAGCCGGCGACAGGGGGCGCTGCTGTTGTCTGAGGGTCAGAGCGCCACCCTGTTTGCATAGATTATTACAGAGAAACGTTCAGAATCCGGAAATGAATCCAAATCAGAGAAATGAACTGTTCACTTTCTGTCCACAGAAGGTAGGAAACTGGAGGATTTCAGTTTAATTAACAGCAGATCATTCAGAATATTGTCTTTAACTGTTCAGTTCAGTTCAGTTTAACTGCTGGAAAAACACCAGCAGGTCAGCTGGTCTTATTTCAATTATTAAAGCATCTTTTAATTAAAACAATGTTTGCCAGAATTATGAACCCAACACAGTGAACTAAAATATCAAATCTAGATGAACAGAAACTCAGTTTTAAAGGAGTTTTGTATTTCATAATTTACATTCATTTACTTCCTGACTTATTTATTTACAATAAACAATATTTTATACATTTATTTCTATTAAGAGTGCAAGTTAACGTTGGTGTTTTAAAGTTTAGCATTTTTCATTATAATTTTTAACATTTTTCTGGGACTTGGTAAAAACCTCAAACATGAACCTGTTTTTAGATGATTTTAGTAAATCAGGTTCTGGTTTATATGAAATGTTCTGATTTCTACATGTAGGAAAACTGGCTTTTTTCTGCTTGATCTTTGGTTCCATCAACGTGTCAAAGTGCTTTTCATGAACATATTATCTACATGTTAGTAGTATGATCAATTTCACTGACAGAAAGGTCCAAAATGTTCCCAACTGCAGGGAGAACTGTTGGAGATCCAAAGTGGACATCATCTGTGTTCTGGTTGGGATTTTAACGGAACATTTAGGAGTTTTTGGACTTTCAGCCCCAAAATTTTTGTTATAATAATCAGAACCATACAGATGAACGTGTAATTTAACCTTCTATATGTAACAGAACCGGTCCTAAGGTGTGACACCACAGCTGCAGGATAAAAGGAACCGTTGGACGATCAGTTTTTGCTCCATCATCAGAACCATAAGCAGCGGACTCCTTTAAACAGGTCTCTGTTTTTCAGGCACATGAAGTTTATTAAAGCAACAGAAATTGAAACGGGCTCCATGTAAACATGTGACCAGAACCATGTGGACCTCCAGTAGGACCAGTCTGTTTCCGTCCCATTTATTTTGGAAACGGGTCAGAGCTGCAACTCATCTGGCAGCTTTTAGATTCTTCATCATGTTCAGCAGGTTAATCACTAGGTTTAAAGTTCTGATGCATGTCCAGTTCATCATCATCAGAGTAAATCAGAACATGGAAAACGAAACCATCTGGTACCGTTACTATTCCCAGGAACCCAAAGCGTTCCCAGAGGTCGGCTGCTTGAACAAAGGAGAAGTGATCTAAGCTGCTCTAGGACAGAAACCTGGTTCCGATGGACCTGGTCCACATGATTTTGGCCTCACTTGGAGTTTCATTTAAAGGCCTCTGTGTGCAGAAAGCAGCAGCTGAGGAGCGTCGGCTGCTCTGAAGATTCGGCTTGGTACCAATCAGCTGTGAGGAAGAGGAGGAGCAGCGAAGCAGGAGGAGTTCAGATGAAGGCGGGATCAGAAGTTCTGAGGTTGAGAGGCTTCAGGCAGGAACATCAGGAGCTTATGTGAAGATGAGACCAGAGTCGCTGTAAACCTTGAAGATCTTCTCAATGGCGTTGACGTACGCGGCCGTCCGCAGGTCCAGACCCAGGTTGTATCTGTTGGCCGTTCGCATGATTTGCTGCGGGGGGGTAAATAAAAGCTCCTCTGATGTAAACATTATGACCATTTTAAAGGACATGTGAAAAATGTAAACATGTTGGATCAGAACCTTTTCATCATTACTGAGACAAGAACCATCTGTGGATTCTACATTTTTCACATGGCCTGGGTCAGGTTCAGGAGGGAGAACCAAACCCCCCAGTGGGTTCTGGGTCTGTCCTGAATTGTCCTCTCAGGAGGACATGCCCAGAGCTCCTCCAGAATGATGGAGCTCTTCTCCTGACCCATAAAGCCTGATCCAGACCTCCTAGTCTGCTCTGAGGTCCATTTAAATAAAAGTCACTGTGGTCATGATACCAGCTTCTCATCCTCTGTGGGTTGGTTCTGATAATAAATGAACACGTCTGGACCCTAAGAGGTACCTGAAGGCGGAGCCCAGCCACCTTACAGAGGAAGCTCAGTCCCGCTGCTCGGACCCAGGGTCTCCATTACATGAGCTAACAGGGCCCGGTTTAGGGAGTTGGGTCACCCCCCTACCAGTTCCACTTTGGGCGCCATGTAACTCCACATGCCTCTGATTTTTTTTACATTAGTTAACTTCCACTTTGCAGTTCTGCAGTACTTTTGGTGGGTCTGCCTGGTTCTGACATGATAAAATGTAACAAGGTTCTGGGAAGAAAATCTGTGCAACCATCAGAACAGGGAGGGGTTAGATGTCTCAGGCTGCATACAAAGGTTCCGTGTGTGTGTGTGTGTTACCCGGGCAGAACGCTCCATGGTGAAGGCCAGACCCGAGTGGACGATATCCTTCTCAGACGCTCCCTGCCGTCACAGAACATGTTAACCGCAGCAGACAAAGATGAAGAGGAGGAAGAGGATGGGAATACTCACAGCAATCCGAGCCTGGAACTCCGAGGTGGGAACGATGGGAATGGAGCCGCCGTGTTTTCCAAACTTCCTCTCCAGACTTTCCTGGACGGACACTGAGGAGAAACCGGATCGTTAGAAACAGAACGGTCGGCAGGTTGTTCTGTTCACAGCAGGAAGAGGAAGAGGAGTATCCGACTCACTCAGCAGGTGGTAGTTGGAGTCCCGCTCGTATTTGAAGGTGAGCCGGCCGTAGCTGACGTGGTTCAGGTTCTTCAGCCACTCGAAGAAGGACACAGTGACACCACCGGCGTTCAGATACATGTCCTGCAGCAGGAGACGAGATCCATCACCACCTGCAGCCCAGACACCTGTCTGCAGAACTCATCTTACCCCCCACTGACCGGGATCACCAGGACGTTCCTCTCCAGGAAGATCCGGTCGGCTTCAGGCGTGGTCGGACCGTTGGCTCCCTCTGCAATGATCTTGACAGTACCACAAACTTCGGGTCAGTTTAATGACCCAGTACCAGCTTCTAGTCTGCTACGCTCTAATTCCCGGTACCTTGGCTTTGATCTGGTGAGCGTTGCTCTTCGTCAGCTGCTTCTCGCTAGCGGCAGGGATCAGGATGTCACAGGCAGCTTCCAGGATGTTCCCTTCATACGGAGTCGAGTCCGGGAAGCCAACGATGGTTCCATTGGCCTGGAGAACGGAAGCAAAGAACTTTAAAGTCCGAAGAGAGTTCTGAACCAGCGGCTTTAGAGCAAGAACTGAGAAAAACTGCAGATTCTAATCAGAGGATTAAACTTCAGTTAAAAAACAAACTGTAGTATCACTGTCCTGCCTGCAGGGAACCAGAAGCTATTTAATCCTATAGCAACATGTTCACACATTAGACCAGTTTGACCAGTACAGACCAGTTTGTAGTCCTCCAGCTCTTTGGGGTCCATCCCGTTGGGGTTCCAGATGCTGCCGTCCATCTCTGCGATCCCGATGCATTTTGCTCCGGCGCGGTGAAGGTATCGCATGCTGTGAAGACCCACGTTACCGAAACCCTGCAGACACAGCAGAGGGCACGTTGACCCTGATGTGTTCGTCATCATCCTCACAGGATGGAGGAGGGGATGAGGACAGGAAAGATCTCATTTCACCCAGCAGGGGGCAGTAGATGTCTCTATGAGCATTATGTGGTCAGAACTGGCTGCTAAAAAAGAACCCGATCAGGTGGAGATTCAGCGCCACCATCAACTCAGTTTGATTACAAAGAGCCTGACAGCTGATCTATAAAACAGGAAAAACTGGTGACAGACAGGAGCCCTGAGGAACGCCATCAGGTGGAGGCTGACACTGAAGACACCAGAACCTAAAAAGGTATAAAACTCTCAGAAATGTATCTGATCCACTGTGCTCCTACCCTGCAGGTGATGAAGAGGACGGGGACTTACCTGGATGACGAAGGTCTTGTCCTTAAAGCCAGGACACATCCCGATCTGGCTCATGTAGGACGCCTCATTGATGAAGTTCTCGATGCCGTGGAAAACCCCTCGGCCGGTGGCGGAGATCCGACCATGGATCCCTCCCTGGCTGATGGGCTTCCCGGTGACACAGGCGTGAGCGTTGATGTCCTGAGGATGAAGAGGAGACGAGTCAGAAGGTTCCCCTCTCTGAGGCTTGTTTAGTCTCTTATGCCGTCCACATTTGTGGTTTTCGTTAATGTTTTGGTCTTGGAGTTGAAATGTTGCCTCTTTTCGTCTCCTTTAGACCATCTCTGGTTGTTCTGCGTCTCTTTAGTCGTCCGTCTGTGAAGCTTTCATCTAACAGGACCTCCAGAGACAACCTTCAGGTTTAATCAGGGCAGGAGAGAAATAATGGAAACTTTAAATGAATCCTTGAATCAAACAGACTTGGATTCGTTTTGCTGCGTTGACATTTAACCTCTGTGCAGTGCAGCAGCGCCCCCTATTGACAAGAACAGCATTTCGATTGTTTGCATGTAAAAATCTCATGTTCAATTATAATGCTGACCCAGAACAATCTGCAGTAAATGTTCTGGTTCTGTTCTTTTCTGAAAACTCTGAAAAATCACTCTAGATGTTTCTGGACTGACTTCTAGATGTTTGAACACTTTTCTAGAGAAACCCAGTCAGAACACAGCCTGATGTCTGATCCGATCTGACCAGCTGTTCCTACAGTTCTGTGCTTAAAGGAACAACAGGAACGTGAGTTCTGGATCAGGGCTTTATGAAGGTCTGCAGATCCTTCAAGCCGAGCCCAGACTCACGTAGTGTCCCATGGTGGTGGCGAAGGTGTCGGCGATCCACGACATCTCCCGTTCTCCGGTGCTCATGTCAGGAGCAGGAACATCGATGCCGGGTCCTGCAGGAGGACACAAACCAAACAGAACCATTAAATAAGAAGTTGAGATCCAAAGAAACCAAACAGAAGTTTGTTGAATCAGTAACAGGTTCAGTTGGAGGTCAGAGGTGAAGTCCAGCAGCAGTCTCATGTCTGTCCTGATGTTCATGCTCCATGTTCAATGAACACAGCCAGTTCTGGACAGGTTCTTCAGGATAGCAGGCTGGACAGAACCAGGTATGACCGAGACAGAGTTCAGTGCGTGTAGTTCTGCAGTGAGGAAGAACAATGGTGCTGCTCTACAGAACGTAGATCAAGCTGTGAAGGACCCAGACTCTGGATCACTGAGGAACATTTCCTCTGCAGCCTGAGAATAAATGTTTGAACTCATCCTGGCTGCTGTGTTCATGATTCAAGTTCTGAGTTTAATTCCGGAACCATCTAGAACTTCTGTCTGGGTACTACTGGATCTCAGTGCTGTGTTCTGACACAGGTTATCATAACCTACAGAGTTTTGGTCCCAAAACTCTGAGGATAGAACTCAGCGCTTCACTTGACTTAATGGGCCTACAGAGCGTCTGAGGATCCGGGTGCAGATTTGGACCCGGATCTAAATGTTTACTTGCCATCACCAGAATAAAGGAAACACAACAACTGCTTCCTGTCTTTATCAGCAGGTCAGATCACTGCAACAGTGTCTCTAGTGGCCAACCAGGCAACTGCAGCTCATCTCCTAACAGGCTTGAGTCCCGACCAACACCAGGAAATGGATCACATCAGAACCAGTTCTATAATCTCTGCACTGGATCTCGGTTTGTCAGAGAACAGATTTATAAGTTTTGCTGTTGGTCCATACAGATCTAAATGGTCTCAGAGTTTCTGGTCAGGTAGGAACCATGTGGACCCCTCAGGTTCTCACATACCTGCTTGCTCAGTGTTACTAAAACCAGAACCAAATCAGATGAGGCAGAATTTAGTTTCTATGCTCCTCTGCTCTGCACCAAACTGCCTGAAAACCTGAGATGTTCAAAAAGCGTTGGTTCCTTTAGATCAGGACTGAGGAACCGTTGGAGAAGATCAGGCGAGACTGAAGATTGAATCTCTGTTGTAGTTTGTTTTTATCTGTTTGACTCGTTCAGGTTTCTGTTGCTTCAACGTCTTTCTGTGGTACTTCCTGTGAAGCACGTTGTAAGAATGTGGTTGAACAAACAAACATGTCTCGTCTTGCTCAGGTTTCCTCCTAGTCCTGACATGTGATGTGACGCTGCATGAAGCTCTGATCCGTTGGGTTTGGGTTTGAGTGTCCTCCTTCAGGCCAGGATTCATCTGGAGCTTCTTGTGAATGTGGAACAGGTTTGTTTGCATGAGTTTATCATTATTTGTTGTTTTTATTTCCTGTGGAGCCCTCCTCTGAGGTGGGCGGGGTTTAATGAGGACAGAATAAACCCGGCCCGGTTCTCTCACCGATGAATCCTTTCTTGGCGAGCTCGATGGTGAACCTCCTGGTGATCTTCTCCAGCTCAGCGTCCTGAAAGCACACAAAGACAAATATTGAGCTCTGTTCTTCCTCGTGAGTTTCAGAGGAAGGTTTTGGTTCCGGCTGAGTCCGGCCTGAACGGATTCATACAGTTAACTGTAAAAGCGCCTGCAGCGCCCCCTGCTGGGAGTGTTTTTAACTCACTAAAAGATGAATCTGCAAACAGTTTGATGTGATTAATTACAGTCCAAACACACTGAAACCGGTTTAACCGAGCCAGAACCAAGCAATGACCCGACTTTATCCAAACACACTTCTGGTTTGTAGACGGCCCGGTTCTTGAATCCACGTTCTTGTTTTCAGAGACTGAACTACAGCTACCTGTCGGGATGATTGGATTTAACTGGGTTTCTACAGACTTTAGTAAAAGCCCGGTTGCTCCAGCTTTTAATGTCAGTTCTGTCCGTATGAAAGGTTTCCTTCTTGCTTCATTGAGTCTATTCATACTGTCTATCTGCTGGCGCCGGTCCGTCAGGAATAAGAACCGTTTCCATGGATCGCTGCATCCCTCTCACTGAGCTCCACGCCATCAGATCAGGTTACGTCTGATCCCAGCCATCCTCTATGGACTGGGTTCAACTCTGGTCATCAGGACCAGTTCTAGAAGGTCGCTCCATAAACCCGACAGACTGAGGAGATCCTTCATCAGCAGCGGCGATGAAGGATCTGATGAAGACCAGCACAGGAGGACTGTTGATCCGGTTGGGTTTTCAGTGTGTGACTCCTGCCTCTGCAGCAAATCATCCTTCAGGGACAGAAACAGTGACCTGGACTGAGAGAGTCGGTCAGAACCGGTCCATTTGAGTTTCAGATGATTTCTGGTATTTTTCTGTTGCTTTAAACTGCTGTTCCTCAGGTCAGAGGTCGGCTCTGAGGTGTGGGAGGGACGGGTCAACAAAGGTCCTCCTGTTGGACAGAGAAGATTCTGGACCGTCTCAGTCAGATGTTGCTCCAGGGTTTCCTCTCAGAACTGAACCAGTAAGCAGTCAGAAGCTGCTTCTGTTACCATCACAGCTGGTACCACTGACCTAAAGACCAGGACCCATTGTGGACCTCAAGTCCGATTCCTCCTCCTCAGGGTCTCCTTTGAACCTGGAGCGTTCCCAGCAGGAACTGCTGAAGGCCCGCATGCTGCTCTGCTGCAGAGGAGACTTCAGGACCCGAATGGATTTATGGCTGGTTCTGAAGAGATCGTCTCATCCAACAGCAGCTGGTTCTTCTGTAGAAGCTTTTTAACTTCTTATCAGATCCGTTTCATCTCCACAGCCTCCTCCTCTCTGAACTGAAACAGGTCATTTGTTCTGGTTCGGGTTTTGGTCTGGTTTGTGCTCCAGAACTGAGACAGGAACCAGATATACGGTTCTCCCAGTCTCTCCTCCAGAAAGATTCTATCGATATGTTGTGGGTTTAGTAACGTCTGTTTGACCCGTTTTTACTTCCTTTATGATTCTGTTCAGTCTGTGTTTCACCGCTTCAATCTGGACCCTGAGAACCTAATGAAGCGGATGGGTCAGAGAGAGCAGCTTACCGTGTAGTTCTTGGTGTTGATCTTTACTCCAGCTTTGGCTCCACCAAACGGAACATCTGGAACAGCAGGTGGTTTCATGGTTCTGGTTAGAGTCAGGTAACCACTGAGGTTCTGTGTGTGTGTGGAGGTACTGACCAACGATGGCACATTTATACGTCATCAGGGAGGCGAGAGCTTTGACCTCGTCCACGGACACGTCGGTGCTGTACCGGATACCTGAAACACACACACACCAGAAGGTCAACAGGCTGCAGGTCGGTCCAAAGTCCTGAACCGGTCCTCCTTCCTTGCATTTATCCTTGGAGTTCGCTAAAGTTCTGGTTTCTGACCGTTTGATCTGAATATTTTAGCTTCCCAAAACACTCAGACTTGGAGGAGCTGCACTTTTCTCAAACATCTGGATCAGAACTCTGGCTTTACAGAAGATCTGATTAATGCTGCTGACCCGTCGTGGATCCAGAACATAATAAATCCAAACATTTCTGTAATTTAACCGTTGTTCTACCAGGTCCAATAGAGATTAAAACCCGATTAAATCTCAAACCGGTTCCATATTAACGCGTAAAAGGAAAGAAGAAGAACCACACAGAATTTATAGATCAGAAAACGGACCATCAGGTTCCTATAGCCAGATAGTCCAGTTCATCTCTGACTGTCAGAACCAGCACCTGGATTCATGTTCGGATCACCATTAGCTCAAAAGTTTACCTACATTTTTCTCAAGGCTTTGAGTTCTGTTGTTGTGGAGGTAGAACCGGGCCCCATTCCTCAGGCCACCACCAGCAGGAAACAGCCCACTTGGAGCGCCGCAGGCCCAGGAGAATAACTCGGATCCGGGTTCTGCTAACAAACTAGACCAGATCTGAGCAGAACCAAGGCTGCAGCCAGGAGTTCTAACTAAAACCTCAAACAGACAGAACCATTTTCATCAACAGAACTAAAACATTTAGGAGTCTTCTGGAGATGAACAGTTCTGGGGTTCAGACTAGTCGGGCCCAGAACTGAACAGCTGATCCAAGACCCGTTCAAGACTGCGCCAGAATAACCAGTAAAAACTGGAACAACTGAAACCATCCTAACTTTGACTGAATAAATTATTCCAGAGGTCCAAACTGGAACAAACCCACAGAACCCCAAAGGACCAGACAGTTCCACACCAGAACACAGAACTCCAGATGGTTCTCCTCTGTGACCTGTAAACTGTTGGTTCTGTGATCCAACTCAGCTGTGGACATCCTTAAGACTCCAATGAACAGGATGAAAATGGTTCTGAACAGTCCATTTGGATTTTAACACACTGGTGCTGTGTTACAATCCAATTTAGGACATATTGTGCAGGTCCAAAACAGAACCTGATCCAGATGGTTCTGACTGGAACAGATTCATACCTAAACAAACCCAGCGATCTCAACCAACCAGTACCACCTGAACCGAGCCAGACAGGTCCAAACCCAGCGATCCAAGGTCCAAATCCAGTGACCGTACGGGTCTAAAGAGGAACAAACAACGGATCCATACTGAGACGTGATCCAGTCAGAACCAACCACTGGACGCTAGTTATCTAAAGACTAAAGAATAACTGATCCGGACCAGAACAGACTAACCGGGTTAGACTGAATCTCAGGTTCTGATCCAAACAATCTGGACTGCAAAAGAACAAACCAGGTTAGAACTGATGAAGAAGTTCTAAAAGAACACCTCAAATGATCCATCTGACCTGAACCGGAACAAGCTAGACTTACTGGTCCAGTCAAATCATACCCAGTGACAGACTTTCCAACTGATTGGACCAGAACAGACCACTCAATGTAGAACAGACCAGAATGAACAGACCCACCGGCCCCACCTGATCTGGCCCGGATCAGGCTTGGTCCAGGTGGCTCAGCAGGACCCGTATGAGCTGCAGACAAACAGCTGGTTTTCTGTTTTTCCGATTTAAAGGGTGGAGGATTTTTTACTCAAGGGTTTCACTAGCCAAACCTAAATGAGGACGGACCATAGGGCCTTTCAGAAAGTTTGCAGAACCGAGGTCTCAGTACCACAGGTGAAGATCAGGAACCAGAGTGATGCAGAGGAGGAGGAGGAGGAGGAGGGGATTCCTGCCGACCCGGCTGACAAACACGGAGCCAACATGCAAGTTACACGGACCTGCATGCACCCCGACGTGAACCAGAACCAGGACTCAGAACAACCAGTATGAAAAGATGTTCTCATCTATCAGAACCTCCTGATAGAAACCAGGAGGTAACTTACCTTTATTAAAGCAAAAATGAACAATTACTGTTTTATTCATATTAAAGTTCTGCAGCTGCAGAACCTGCTGCTGGGTTAGAACAGAACCCAAACACAACGACCCGTGTCTGGTCCCAACTGGGCTGAATTTCAGCCCTAAACCTACAGAACCCAACAGCTTCTTCTCTGTTTCATTTCTCTGCACTGAACGCAGGTTCCTTAAACCCTGATCATTTATTGGACAGAACAGAACAGGTCCGGTCCAACATTCCAACATTTAAACAGTGAAAACCTGACAGGATTTTTCCACATATTGAAAAATTTCAGTTTTTCTCTGAAAAAAAACGCTTCACGGTCCCCCAAATGGTTTAACAGGGGCTGGTTCGGGTTTGGGGAGGGGCCCCGGGGCCCAGGTTAACAGTATGCTAAAGGGGTTAATATTCTGGCCAGAAGTTTACTCCAGTTTTAAACCCACTGAGATAGCCTGTTACCCAACTGATCCAGAACTTCAGACCCACATCAGTGGGGTCCGCTTCGATGGATCATTCGTCCAAAAATGAAGTGACCGATTTATCCATAAAGAACCAAAAAAAATTTGGACCCAGATGCTTGAGGGCAGCCGGGGGAAAAATTGAATTCCTTCATTTTGTGTTGGACTCAGAACTACTCCCTCACAGAACCGGCGGCACAATAAAAAAAAAAAATCAGAATCAATTAGAACCTGAATGGGCCAGAAGGCCTGATGGGTCCATCTCCATATAGACGCAATAAGATTAAATATGAAAAGCATGAGAAGGAAGTAGATGTAAAACAATCATTTCAACTTTTAGGGTGTTTCTATGCATTTTTACTAAAGTGTGAAAATACATTTTAAGATACAATAAAACAAAAAAATAAGTATGGAGAAATATTTTCTTAATTTATTACCGTTTAAAAAAGGTAAAATCAGATTTTTTTATATAATAAATTGAACCAATCAGGGTGGTTTGAGTTGTTTTAATCTCCATCCTCTAACATCAGATCCTGAGCTTCATATCTCAGGATCATTAAACACCTGGAGGCTCTCACAGGTGAGACAGCAGGTAATAAACTGTGCGTTTTACAGTAACATGCTGATTCGGTTCTGTTCGAGTCTCACCTCCCTTGCAGGGCGTCCTGTGCTGACTGTGCTGAGCCCGGTATCCCTCTATCACCTCCCACTCCCCGCTGTCTCTCCGGATCGGGAAGCTGACGCTCAGGACGTGGTTACACGGCTTGATGATCCGCAGGATCCCCCGGACCCTCTTCCTCTTCTGCTCGGGGGTCTCCCGGGTCTTCAGGTCCTCCACCAGCTTGTCCTCCACAATGGCGGCTCCGCGGTCGAAGAAGCCTTCCACCATGGTGAAAAAGTTCGGGTCGTCGTCCCGGTCCGCGGCCTGGCTGTAGCCACGGTGCAGCACCAGGGAGGCGGACACCGGGAGCGCTGAGTCAGCGGCAGGCGCCAGGAGGCCGCTCGCTCCCCGGGTCAGTAGTTCTCCGAGGTACCGGTACATTCTGCGGGTGTTCGGGAGCAGGGCGAGCTAGTGGAAGGAAGTCCAAGAAATGGAGCGACCGAAGCTGGAAGTCTGTCGCCGCAGCAGCGACTCCTCCTTCCCGCCGCCCCTTCCTGTCAGCAGCCGTTTCGTGACAGCGCGGGCACGTGCCGACCCTCTTCATTTAAACCGAATCTGGCACGAGGCCGTTTGAACGGCGCGTCGCGCGGGAGCCGCTGTGGTTAGCCGTTAGCTGTTAGCTTAGCATAACATGAACACCTGAAAAACACCGAAGGAAACTGATAATAACGCCTTAAATAGTGAGTTCATTACGCAGATGGACAACACGAGTCCGACGCGAAGGTTTTAATTACGTTTGACTCCTTTAATTAACTTAACAGCGTAAATCTAGCTAGCGTTTAGAATACAGATACTTCCGGGCAAACTTTCAAAATTAGTGTCCATAAGTGTCAAACATGTATTCATATAGCAATACAGGTGCTAAAGGACCTTATGAACTACTGTTAACTTGAACATCTGACCTTTCAAACTATGCTGTTTCAGTCCTTTCATCACTGGTGGGTTTTGACAGGAATAAGGCTGTTTGCCCAGGGCAGCACTGCCTTGGGGTCAACCCAAATTTTTTTTTATAAAGATCTCAGTTGTTCTCCAGACAGATTTCTTATAGAGAACGTCCACATTATGTCACACTGTAGCATATTTCTCCAGTGGTAACTTCGCTAGGCGCCGCTGTGGAGTGCAGGAGTAGTCTTCTGGCAGATAACCTTTAGCCAGTATACCCAGTATGTTTTCTGATAACCATTTATACATCATGTAAAGTGTCAACAAAGAGCACCAATAAAAGGCATAAAAGACGTTACATTTTGTTTAATCAAATGATGAACATTTAAACTGTTAGCTGGGATAAATTCAGTTCAAAGAAACGTTTTTAATCTCAAAGGAATATTAAATGCGGTTGGAACTGCCGTTATCACATATATGCGAATAACACTATGCAAAAAGCAAGGAAAACTCTAATGAAAATAAAGTATTTGTGTGGAACCTCATGTGGCTCCAACCTGCTTTAAAAGCCTCATTTTGTCATGATAACAAGCCGCAGCTTTCTGTTTCTCTCTCTATCAGCGTTCTGTCGACCATCACATATACACTGCTTTTTACCCTACCTGACAGGTAACTACCAAGTACCCAGAATGCACTCCAGTGTGACATCTGTGGACGTTGCTTGTCAGCTCAGTGTAATAAATACTAGGAAAGTATCACCTGCTGCCTGGAGATGGTTTCTGATTCGCTGCTTTAGTAAAGGACTATTTTGTTGTTGTTTTAACAAACCTGGACTGAAGTTGATCACGTTTTAATCAAACTATGCGGTAGTTAGACTGCTCAAACTTTTATAAAACCATTCATCTGTATGTGAAAATACGAACAGAGGCAAGGACTCGTCCAGGGCAGCTTTCCAGCAAGAACCTCTGATGTCTTCAAAAATAAACCTAGATCAGAAAATAACCTGCGGTGTCCTACCAGGGTTTAAATGTGGCCTTCGCTAAATTTGGAGGCTAAATTTGGAGGCTGATGTTTGGATCAGGTCTCCTGCAAGTGATACTCCACATGTTACCTGGCTTCTTCTCGCCCTGGGGTCAGTGATGATGTTGGAAGCTGGACCACCCTGACGGTCAGGCAGAAACTGTTCAGAACCTCAGACCTGTTGCTGCTGTTGTTTGTAATCGGGTCTGGGTCTGGAAACATGATTGGATTAATTTCTTTACATATGTTTTATATAACTGGATACAAAGTGGACCTGTTTGTCTTCTAAAGCGCATTCAGATGAAAGCTGCTGTGAAACTGAGTTATTATTATCCTCATGATGAAGGAATTCATCTGATTATTCATGTTATTAGTAATTATTACTGTTGTCTTCTGAGTAGGAGCTCATTCTGCAGCTCTGGTTGCTTTAAGAGCCTCTGAATCAGGAACAGCCACATTGCTGTAACACTGTTTTTAGGCTGAATAACAGCCATGTTGATGTAGCACTGCCACCATCAGCTCAGACTGTGAACTACAGGCGTCACAGTCAGAGTTCTAAGAGCGGCCCGTTTCCAGCAACCCAGAGCAGTTTAAACTATCAGCTTAAAACTAGACCTGAGTTTTCCTCTGATGAAACTTCACTGCTGGCCTGAAGGCAGGGAGTCGCCACCTCCCCCAGCATCTGGCTTCTGATTGGTGGAGCTAATGAAGGTATGTTGATGGCCTCTGTTATTGTTTCCATGTGTGAAACCGGCCAGAACCTGTATCTGTAGGATGGGTCCAGGGTTCTGTTTTCTGCTCAGTCATGGTTGTGTAACATCAGAAGTAAGAACACCACAGTCAAATATTACAGTGTGCAGAGAGCAGAACCATCTGGGACCAAAACTACCTGAAACCAGAACCACCTGCCGAGTTGCTTATTTCCTAACTGTTAGACTTTGCATTTTCACATGGTTTGTTTAGAAATCAGACTTTCTTCCTTCTCAGATTCAGGTGAAACATTCAGCCCAACATGTTTGACATCTTTGTGAATTAAATCATGTCCCAGTTCAGATAAAACTGTTCTGGTTTAACTGGTTCTGGCTGTGTTCCTCTCAGCAGACATCATGCACCAGCGGCCAAAGATCCACATCTTCCTGGGGGCTCCTCCTCCTCCTCCCTTCGTCCCGGGATCTGAAACTGAAGCTGCAGTGGAGGAGGAGGAGCGTCCCCCTGCAGGATGGAGTCACCTGGAGCTCACCTGGAGGGAGGGCAGCCTCACACCTGCAGCAGGTGAGACATCTGTGTGATGATCTCAGTGAGGAGACGGGCATCAGGTTCAGGATCTGGTTCTCTTAAATAGTTTTTCAGATGAACCTGTGGCCATATAGCCTGTGGTAGTAGAACCCGTGTCTGTAGAACCTGTTGTTGTAGAACCCGTGTCTGTAGAACCCGTGTCTGTAGAACCTGTGGTAGTAGAACCTGTCGTTGTAGAACCTGTTGTTGTAGAACCTGTGGTAGTAGAACCCGTGTCTGTAGAACCTGTGGTAATAGAACCTGTGGTTGTAGAACCTGTGGTTGTAGAACCTGTGGTAGTAGAACGCGTGTCTGTAGAACCTGTGGTAGTAGAACATGTGGTTGTAGAACCTGTTGTTGTAGAACTGGTGGTTATAGAACCTGTTGTTGTAGAACCTGTGGTAGTAGAACCCGTGTCTGTAGAACCTGTGGTAGTAGAACCTGTGGTTGTAGAACCTGTGGTTGTAGAACCTGTGGTTGTAGAACTGGTGGTTGTAGAACCTGTTGTTGTAGAACCTGTGTCTGTAGAACCTGTGTCTGTAGAACCTGCGGTTGTAGAACCTGTGGTTGTAGAACCTGTTTTTGTAGAACCTGTGGTAGTAGAACCTGTGTCTGTAGAACCTGTGGTAGTAGAACCTGTGGTAGTAGAACCTGTGGTTGTAGAACCTGTGGTAGTAGAACCCGTGTCTGTAGAACCTGTTGTTGTAGAACCTGTGTCTGTAGAACCTGTTTCTGTAGAACCTGTGGTTGTAGAACCTGTTGTTGTAGAACCTGTGGTAGTAGAACCTGTTGTTGTAGAACCTGTGCTAGTAGAACAAGTGGTAGTAGAACCTGTGGTTGTAGAACCTGTGGTAGTAGAACCCGTGTCTGTAGAACCTGTTGTTGTAGAACCTGTGGTAGTAGAACCCGTGTCTGTAGAACCTGTGGTAGTAGAACCTGTGGTAGTAGAACCTGTTGTTGTAAAACCTGTGGTAGTAGAACCCGTGTCTGTAGAACCTGTGGTAGTAGAACCCGTGTCTGTAGAACCTGTGGTAGTAGAACCCGTGGTTGTAGAACCCGTGTCTGTAGAACCTGTGGTAGTAGAACCTGTGGTAGCAGAACCCGTGTCTGTAGAACCTGTTGTTGTAGAACCTGTGGTAGTAGAACCCGTGTCTGTAGAACCTGTGGTAGTAGAACCTGTGGTTGTAGAACCTGTGGTTTTGTGTTATCTGTTTTCCTGAATGTTTTGGATGTCTTACACTCAGATTTGGTTTATTTGTTGTTTTATTCTGATTTATTCATATTTACTAATTAAGGCCTTTTATTTCAGGGCTGGGGGTCAGGGGTCATGTCATTATTTTTTGTGTACAGTGATAAAATGTAACGTCTTTGTGGCATTTTTTATCTGTTACTTTATTAGTATTTCATTTGTTGTCTTTTATTGTGAGGTTTGTTTCTCAGGTTTTATGTTTTGGCTTCTTTCTGGTTCTTTCTGGTCCTTTTGGATCATTTCTTAATCTTTTCTGGATTTTTGTTTTCGGAGCTCATGTTTTAATCTGTTCGGGTTTGGTTATTTTCTGGATCTTCTTTTTTCCGGTTCTCTTGGACTTATTCCTGTTTTCTGTTTGGCTCTCTGTGCGACCCGATTGTTGTTCCCTTCATGAGTTAAACGGACCAGCAACTGCTTGCTGCTCCATATCTGTTTCACAGACATAATTTCTTTGGGTCAAACCCAAACAAAGGTAATTCTGAATAAGGTTCCTGTCCTTTTAGATATTCCTGGGAATGAAGCCAGAATTTCTAGAATCAACTCTGGGAACGAGGAGCCACCAGAACCATCCAGTCAGGGTTCAGAAAAAAAGGAGAATTTAACAGAACCTGAATCTGATTGGACCAGAGAGTTAGTGAGAGGACGGTCCGACAGAGATGGAGGATTATTATCTAAAACAAGAGCTTTGAGGACTGAGAAAGACTCAGATGGTGCTGAGGAAGATCAATGTTCTGCTTCAGTCCGATCGTATCTGGACAGCTGTTTCCCTGCAGCTCAACCAGAACCAGACTCTGAGCAGCAACCTGCTCCTCCTCCTCCGTCCACCAGGACCCAGTACCTCAGTACCTGGACTTTGAGTCAGGCCCTGATCCTGAGAGGCAGAGGCCGCATCCAATCAGCATCCAGCCCAGAGAAAACCCCACCCAGACACACCCAGACCCCTCCGTCTGTCTCCTCCAGCACCCCAGAGCTCTTCAGCCCAGCTGCCTTGTCTCCTGGAGCGTCCATGGAGCTCTTCAGCCACCCCTGTCCCACTTCGAGGGCGGAGCAAGACGGCGTCATCATCGAGACCACTGCAGATGGAGTCCTCTGTTCTCAGGAGCCCAAAGACCTCCAGGACTCCCCCACAAAGTCCCCCTGCAGCAAAAAACCACGAACCTCAGAGGATTCAAAGACTGCAGGAAGCAAGAGCTCCTTCACCACCACCCGGCTGCAGAGTCCCACCACCACCACCCCACTGGACAGGTGTGACCAGGTGCGACAGAGGTTCTCAGTTCTGGTGGTGGTGGTCCACCCATGTCATCTGAAGGAGGTCCAGGTGAGTCCAGATGTACAAGACACATATTAATTAACATCATACTGGGGAAACTAAACTGCAAAACATCTTCGAAGTTCCTGTTCATCTAAAAATTATTTCATTACATAGAGAAATAATCTAACTGATGCTGTGTATGTCCTCCTGCACATACACAGAACATCAGGCCCACCCTGTTTCAGATCCGGTCTTGGAATGTTCTGACTTTTAAATTTAGCAGTTCCTTATCCTAATTAAACCTCCTTACTCCTGGCTTTGACCAAACGCTCAGTCATTGTCTCAGCAGATCCAGGAACCACCTGAAAAAACACAGGAAACAATTAGCAAAAAACATCAACAAAGTTTCCCCTCAAACAAGAAGATTTACCCGTTTGTCTCTGATTGGGTTGAAATCCAGTCAGCATTCGCTGACCAAGATGACAGTGGTAGGAGTTCATCCTGTAACCAGTGGGTTGCTGGTTCGAACCCCTGGGGCCCACTTCTGTCAGTCTGCCCCAGGGCAGCCGTGGCTACAAAGTAGTCTGCCTTTGTGAATGTGTGGATGACTGATTGAAGCATTAAATGCTTTGGAGTCCTCGGACTTGATAAAGCACCATACCCGTTTCCCAAAGATAAACTGCTTTAACATCACTCTGCTGCCGCAGTCTGCAGATCTACGGGTCTGGTATCAGTCATTCAGAACCAGGCCCACAGAACCAACTTGATGTTCCTCCTTTAAGCCCCCCCTGCTTCGCAACCACAAACAGGCTGTTTCGGCCTCCTATAAACTGTCAGACAAGGTGAGTTATAGCAGTTCAGGAAACACCGACCCCTACAGGAATACTGTTAGGCTTTCTCCAACCTGGACCACAGCTGCTGGAAGCAACCATCAGTCTGAAGTTGTTTCTTTAACAGAGAGGAGGTGAAGTTCTAGGAAGGCCTTCAACTCTTCTCCCACAGGACCATGGAGCAGATGTTTTCTCACTTTGTTATGAATCATTAAAAACGTTAAATTATTCTTACTGGGTTAAAGAAGAACAGCTTTTCTTCTTTTTCTGTCCATGACATGATTTATGACATCAGGTGGAAACAGTGTCTTCCTTCTCCTCTGAGTTTGGTTTAGGTCATAAATGAGGAACATTAATGTCAGATGGTAAGACTTGTTGGTCTGAGATGTCACAGTCGTGACGCATTGTTTAATTGTTGTAGTTTCTTCTAAAAACCGTTACAGTCCCATCCTACAGGAATGCCCCACAGGCTCCTGTTTGGACAACCTTCTTCTAAGGGTGTCACCTTTACAGAAGGTGACACCCAAAGCCGATCTTCTCAGACCTCCTAAGGAGCAACACGAACCTAAAATAGCCCTGAGGTTCTGATCCGTGTTTGTTCGAAGGTGAAGTCAGGACCATCAGCAGGAGCATTTCTTCCTCTGGCATCCATCGTGGTGACGGACCAATCAGGAGCTGAGATGAAGGTGGTAATGTGGAGGAGAGCAGCGTTCTGGGTTCTGACTGTGAATCCTGGAGACATCCTGCTCATCACAGGTCCTCACACACACACTCACACACACACACACACACACACTGTAGTGTTGATGAAGTTAAGGTTCTTCCTGATTCCAGGTTTCCTTGAGCTTAAATGGATTCGGATCTGCCTGAATGGTTCTGGTTCTGTTGAGGTTCTGTAGCGAGTTAACCTGAGGTTCAGGGTTTGGGTTAGAGGCCTGGCTCTGCAGTCAGCGTGAGGACCCTTTTTAAATGCATTTTTACCAGATAAATGTTTTGGTATTGTACTACCAGAAGGGGGCGCTGTTGTTTGCAACACCAAACCTTGGCTCTGTTACACCTGGTAGCTAACAGGTTTTTTTAGCAGCATGGCAGACACATGTTACAGGACCAAACTGACAGAAAAGCAGGTTCTGGTGTCAGTCTTGTCAGACTTCAGGGAGCTAGACAGAACCAGGTTTTGAGGTCCTGGTTCTTCACAGGTGTGTTTTTGTGTTATCCTCAGGGTTGCAGGTGAGCGAGGATCGGTGGAGGGGAGAGACCTTCCTACAGTCCACCTTCTCCAGCAAACTGCTAAACCTGGGACATGCCTCCGTCTCACAGCCAGGTAAGACAGCAGCCAATCGGCAGTCTCCTCTGCTCAGGTGTGTGCACCTCACTCAGTCTCTCCCTCTGTGTTTAGTTACCCAGCATGTTAGCGCATGCTCACTCAGGTCTCTGTGTAGCTTTATTCGAGAGCGACGCCCCCTGCTGGTGTCCCTCCCCAGTCGCCCCCTGCAGGACCTGAGCCGCCTCCCTTATGTCACCCTGAGGACACTGCGGGTCAACACTCTGGTCCATGCTCTGCTGCGTGTCACGCACTCCCAGATGGCTTCAGGTGAGCCTACTACGCTCAGTGGACGGAGGCAGAATGTCACATTTCATGACTTCTAAAGAACCTGAGACGGGCTTAATAGATTAATTAAATAATTAACCCTTTTAATCTATTAGAAAGGTTAAAAGGTACTTTGTGTGTTCTTCAGGGTTGTATCCCCGGCCCACAGTCATGCTCTGTTTACGTGATTCTCTTCAGACATAACATCATTAGTTCATCGTGTGGTCTGGGGTTGATGTAGCAACATAGAATTTGACATTTTGTCTGGAATATTTATTTGTGTTGTTTAACGGACATTGTTAGTTAATTATTTATTCTAATTTACATACAGAACCTTTCAGTTTTTTCCAGAAATATTTTTTCATTTTAAGTTCGTTAAATATTTATTTTAATTTGTTTTTTCATATCTTTGATGGCATCTCATCATAATGTAAACCTAAGAAGTTTTATTATCCCAATAAAATCAAGGCTGGATCAGCTGCTTCTCAGCTGGAGAACAAACAGAAGCAGAAAAGGCTGGAGACTAACATTTTGATCAGTCTGCGATGAAGACATTAATGAGTCAGTCTGCGATGAAGACATTAATGAGTCAGTCTGCGATGAAGATATTAATGTGTCAGTCTGCGATGAAGATATTAATGTGTCAGTCTGCGATGAAGATATTAATGAGTCAGTCTGCGATGAAGACATTAATGAGTCAGTCTGCGATGAAGATATTAATGTGTCAGTCTGCGATGAAATATTATTGGTCAGTCTGCGATGAAGACTTAATGAGTCAGTCTGCGATGACACATTAATGAGTCAATCTGCGATAAATATATTAATGTGTCAGTCTGCGATGAAGATATTAATGGGGTCAGTCTGCGATGGAAGACATTAATGAGCCAGTCTGCGATGAAGATATTAAAATGTGTCAGTCTGCGATGAAGATATTAATGTGTCAGTCTGCGATGAAGACATTAATGAGTCAGTCTGCGATGAAGACATTAATGAGTCAGTCTGCGATAAGATATTAAAATGTGTCAGTCTGCGATGAAAAATTTTAATGTGTCAGTCTGCGATGAAGACATTAATGAGTCAATCTGAGATGAAGACATTAATGCGTCAGTCTGCGATGAAGACATTAATGAGTCAGTCTGCGATAAGATATTATGCGTCAGTCTGCTATGAAGACTTAATGCGTCAGTCTGCGTAAAGACATTAATGAGTCAGTCTGCGATGAAGATATTAATGTGTCAGTCTGCGATGAAGATATTAATGCGTCAGTCTGCGATGAAGATATTATTGGTCAGTCTGCGATGAAGACATTAATGAGTCAGTCTGCGATGAAGATATTAATGTGTCAGTCTGCGATGAAGATATTAATGTGTCAGTCGGTGAAGATTTAAAATGAGTCAGTCTGCGATGAAGACATTAAGAGTCATCTGCGATGAAGATATTAATGTGTCAGTCTGCGATGAAGATATTAATGTGTCACCCTGCGATGAAACATTAATGCGTCCCTCTGCGATGAAGACATTAATAATCTTCCATTAAAAATTAATGTGTCAGTCTGCGATGAAGACATTAAATTCAGTCTGGTAAGGACATTAATGAGTCAATCTGCGATAAAATTTTTAAAAGGGGTTCGTCTGCGATGAAGATATTAATGTGTCAGTCTGCGATGAAGATATTAATGAGTCAGTCTGCGATGAAGACATTAATGAGTCAGTCTGCGATGAAGATATTAATGTGTCAGTCTGCGATGAAGATATTAATGTGTCAGTCTGCGATGAAGACATTAATGCGTCAGTCTGCGATGAAGACATTAATGAGTCAATCTGCGATAAATATATTAATGTGTCAGTCTGCGATGAAGACATTAATGCGTCAGTCTGCGATGAAGACATTAATGCGTCAGTCTGCGATGAAGACATTAATGAGTCAATCTGCGATAAATATTAATGTGTCAGTCTGCGATGAAGACATTAATGAGTCAGTCTGCGATGAAGACATTAATGAGTCAATCTGCGATAAATAATTAATGTGTCAGTCTGCGATGAAGACATTAATGAGTCAGTCTGCGATAAAGATATTAATGTGTCAGTCTGCGATGAAGATATTAATGTGTCAGTCTGCGATGAAGACATTAATGAGTCAATCTGAGATGAAGACATTAATGCGTCAGTCTGCGATGAAGACATTAATGAGTCAGTCTGCGATGAAGATATTAATGCGTCAGTCTGCTATGAAGACATTAATGCGTCAGTCTGCGATGAAGACATTAATGAGTCAGTCTGCGATGAAGACATTAATGAGTCAGTCTGCGATGAAGATATTAATGTGTCAGTCTGCGATGAAGACATTAATGTGTCAGTCTGCGATGAAGACATTAATGAGTCAGTCTGCGATGAAGATATTAATGTGTCAGTCTGCGATGAAGATATTAATGGTGCGTCTGCGATGAAGATATTAATGAGTCAGTCTGCAATGAAGACATTAATGAGTCAATCTGCGATAAATATTTTAATGTGTCAGTCTGCGATGAAAGACATTAATGAGTCAGTCTGCGATGAAGACTTAAATAGTCAATCTGCGATAATATTTTAAAATGTGTCAGTCTGCGATGAAGACATTAATGAGTCAGTCTGCGATGAAGACATTAATGAGTCAATCTGAAAAATATATTAATGTGTCAGTCTGCGATGAAGACATTAAATTTCAGTCTGCGATAAAGATTTATGTGTCAGTCTGCGATGAAGATATTTAATGTGTCAGTCTGCGATGAAGACATTAATGAGTCAATCTGAGATGAAGACTTAATGCGTCAGTCTGCGATGAAGACATTAATGAGTCAGTCTCCCAATGAAGATATTAATGCGTCCCCCAGTCTGCTATGAAGACATTAATGCGTCAGTCTGCGATGAAGACATTAATGAGTCAGTCTGCGATGAAGACATTAATGAGTCAGTCTGCGATGAAGATATTAATGTGTCAGTCTGCGATGAAGATATTAATGTGTCAGTCTGCGATGAAGACATTAATGCGTCAGTCTGCGATGAAGATATTAATGTGTCAGTCTGCGATGAAGACATTAATGAGTCAATCTGCGATGAAGATATTAATGCGTCAGTCTGCGATGAAGACATTTTGGTCAGTCTGCGATGAAGACATTAATGAGTCAGTCTGCGATGAAGACATTAATGAGTCAGTCTGCGATGAAGATATTAATGTGTCAGTCTGCGATGAAGACATTTTGGTCAGTCTGCGATGAAGACATTAATGAGTCAGTCTGCGTAAAAGACTTAAATGAGTCAGTCTGCGATGAAGATATTAATGTGTCAGTCTGCGATGAAGATTTATGTGGTCAGTCTGCGATGAAGACATTAATGAGTCAGTCTGCGATGAAGATATTAATGTGTCAGTCTGCGATGAAGATATTAATGTGTCAGTCTGCGATGAAGATATTAATGAGTCAGTCTGCAATGAAGACATTAATGAGTCAGTCTGCGATGAAGACATTAATGAGTCAATCTGCGATAAATATATTAATGTGTCAGTCTGCGATGAAGACATTAATGAGTCAGTCTGCGATGAAGACATTAATGAGTCAATCTGCGATAAATATATTAATTTGTCAGTCTGCGATGAAGACATTAATGAGTCAGTCTGCGATAAAGATATTAATGTGTCAGTCTGCGATGAAGATATTAATGTGTCAGTCTGCGATGAAGACATTAATGAGTCAATCTGAGATGAAGACATTAATGCGTCAGTCTGCGATGAAGACATTAATGCGTCAGTCTGCGATGAAGATATTAATGCGTCAGTCTGCTATGAAGACATTAATGCGTCAGTCTGCGATGAAAGACATTAATGAGTCAGTCTGCGATGAAGACATTAATGTGTCAGTCTGTGAAGATATTAATGTGTCAGTCTGCGATGAAGACATTAATGCGTCAGTCTGCGATGAAGATATTAATGTGTCAGTCTGCGATGAAGACTTTAATGAGTCAATCTGCGATGAAGATATTAATGCGTCAGTCTGCGATGAAGACATTTTGGTCAGTCTGCGATGAAGACATTAATGAGTCAGTCTGCGATGAAGATATTAATGAGTCAGTCTGCAATGAAGACATTAATGCGTCAATCTCCGATGAAGATATTAATGTGTCAGTCTGCGATGAAGACATTAATGTGTCAGTCTGCGATGAAGATAATGTGTCAGTCTGCGATGAAGACATTAATGAGTCAGTCTGCGATGAAGACATTAATGCGTCAGTCTGCGATGAAGACATTAATGAGTCAGTCTGCGATGAAGATATTAATGCGTCAGTCTGCGATGAAGACATTAATGAGTCAGTCTGCGATGAAGACATTAATGAGTCAGTCTGCGATGAAGACATTAATGAGTCAATCTGCAAAAATATTAATGTGTCAGTCTGCGATGAAGACATTAATGAGTCAGTCTGCGATGAAGACATTAATGTGTCAGTCTGCGATGAAGATATTAATGTGTCAGTCTGCGATGAAGACATTAATGAGTCAATCTGCGATGAAGATATTAATGCGTCAGTCTGCGATGAAGACATTTTGGTCAGTCTGCGATGAAGACATTAATGAGTCAGTCTGCGATGAAGATATTAATGAGTCAGTCTGCGATGAAGACATTAATGAGTCAGTCTGCGATGAAGATATTAATGTGTCAGTCTGCGATGAAGATATTAATGTGTCAGTCTGCGATGAAGATATTAATGAGTCAGTCTGCAATGAAGACATTAATGAGTCAATCTGCGATAAATATATTAATGTGTCAGTCTGCGATGAAGACATTAATGAGTCAGTCTGCGATGAAGACATTAATGAGTCAATCTGCGATAAATATATTAATGTGTCAGTCTGCGATGAAGACATTAATGAGTCAATCTGAGATGAAGACATTAATGCGTCAGTCTGCGATGAAGACATTAATGAGTCAGTCTGCGATGAAGACATTAATGCGTCAGTCTGCTATGAAGACATTAATGAGTCAATCTGAGATGAAGACATTAATGCGTCAGTCTGCGATGAAGACATTAATGAGTCAGTCTGCGATGAAGACATTAATGCGTCAGTCTGCTATGAAGACATTAATGCGTCAGTCTGCGATGAAGACATTAATGCGTCAGTCTGCGATGAAGACTTAAATGAGTCAGTCTGCGATGAAAAACATTAATGTGTCAGTCTGCGATGAAAAATTTAATGTGTCAGTCTGCGATGAAGACATTAAAATGAGTCAATCTGCGATGAAGATATTAATGCGTCAGTCTGCGATGAAGACATTTTTGGTCAGTCTGCGATGAAGACATTAATGAGTCAGTCTGCGATGAAGACATTAATCAGTCAGTCTGCGATGAAGACATTAATGCGTCAGTCTTCGATGAAGACAATGCGTCAGTCTGCAATGAAGACATTAATGAGTCAGTCTGCGATGAAGACATTAATGCGTCAGTCTGCGATGAAGACAATGCGTCAGTCTGCGATGAAGACATTAATGCGTCAGTCTGCGATGAAGACATTAATGAGTCAGTCTGCGATGAAGATATTAATGGGGCGTCAGTCCCCTGCGATGAAGACATTAATGAGTCAATCTGCGATGAAGATAATGCGTCAATCTGCGATGAAGACATTAATGTGTCAGTCTGCGATGAAGACATTAATGCGTCAGTCTGAGATGAAGACATTAATGAGTCAATCTCCGATGAAGATATTAATGTGTCAGTCTGCGATGAAGACATTAATGTGTCAGTCTGCGATGAAGATAATGTGTCAGTCTGCGATGAAGACATTAATGAGTCAATCTGCGATGAAGATATTAATGTGTCAGTCTGCGATGAAGACATTAATGCGTCAGTCTGCGATGAAGACATTAATGAGTCAGTCTGCGATGAAGACATTAATGTGTCAGTCTGCGATGAAGATATTAATGCGTCAGTCTGCGATGAAGACATTTTGGTCAGTCTGCGATGAAGACATTAATGAGTCAATCTGCGATGAAGATATTAATGAGTCAGTCTGCGATGAAGACATTAATGCGTCAGTCTTCGATGAAGACAATGCGTCAGTCTGCGATGAAGACATTAATGAGTCAGTCTGCGATGAAGACATTAATGCGTCAGTCTGCGATGAAGACAATGCGTCAGTCTGCGATGAAGACATTAATGCGTCAGTCTGCGATGAAGACATTAATGAGTCAGTCTGCGATGAAGATATTATGCGTCAGTCTGCGATGAAGACATTAATGAGTCAATCTGCGATGAAGATATTAATGAATTTTTTTCCTGGGGATGAAGACATTAATGTGTCAGTCTGCGATGAAGACATTAATGAGTCAATCTCCGATGAAGATTTATGTGTCAGTCTGCGATGAAGACATTAAAATATCAATCTCCGATGAAGATATTAATGTGTCAGTCTGCGATGAAGACATTAATGTGTCAATCTCCGATGAAGATATTAAATGTGTCAGTCTGCGATGAAACCATTAAGTGTCAGTCTGCGATGAAGATAATGTGTCAGTCTGCGATGAAGACATTAATGAGTCAATCTGCGATGAAGATATTAATGTGTCAGTCTGCGATGAAGAAAATGTGTCAGTCTGCGATGAAGACATTAAATAGTCAGTCTGCGATGAAAGATTTTAAATGCGTCAGTCTGCCTGAAGACATTAATGAGTCAGTCTGCGATGAAGATTTAAATGCGTCAGTCTGCGATGAAGACTTAAATGAGTCAGTCTGCGATGAAGATATTAATGCGTCAGTCTGCGATGAAAACATTAAAATGAGTCAGTCTGCGATGAAGACATTAATGCGTCAGTCTGCGTAAAAGACAATGCGTCAGTCTGCGATGAAGACATTAAGCGTCAGTCTGCGATGAAGACATTAATGAGTCAGTCTGCGATGAAGATATTAATGCGTCAGTCTGCGATGAAGACTTAATGAGTCAATCTGCGATGAAAGATATTATGCGTCAATCTGCGATGAAGACATTAATGTGTCAGTCTGCGATGAAGACATTAAATGCGTCAGTCTGAGATGAAGACATTAAGGAGTCAATCTGCGATGAAGATTTAATGTGTCAGTCTGCGATGAAGATAATGTGTCAGTTTTTCGATGAAGACATTAATGAGTCAGTCTGCGATGAAATTTTAATGCGTCAGTCTGCGATGAAGACATTAATAGTCAGTCTGCGATGAAAAAATTTTAAAGGCGTCAGTCTGGGAAGACATTTTGGTCAGTCTGCGATGAAAAATTTAATGCGTCAGTCTGCGATGAAGACATTAATGCGTCAGTCTGCGATAAAGACAATGCGTCAGTCTGCGATGAAGACTTTAATGCGTCAGTCTGCGATGAAGACATTAATGAGTCAGTCTGCGATGAAGATATTAATGTGTCAGTCTGCGATGAAGACATTAATGAGTCAATCTGCGATGAAGATATTAATGAGTCAGTCTGCGATGAAGACAATGTGTCAGTCTGCGATGAAAAATTTAATGAGTCAATCTGCGATGAAGATTTAAATGAGTCAGTCTGCGATGAAGACATTAATGCGTCAGTCTTCGATGAAGACAATGCGTCAGTCTGCGATGAAGACATTAATGAGTCAGTCTGCGATGAAGACATTAATGCGTCAGTCTGCGATGAAGACAATGCGTCAGTCTGCGATGAAGACATTAAGGGTCAGTCTGCGATGAAGACATTAAATAGTCAGTCTGCGATGAAGATATTAAATCGTCAGTCTGCGATGAAGACATTAATGAGTCAATCTGCGATGAAGATATTAATGCGTCAATCTGCGATGAAGACATTAATGTGTCAGTCGGTGAAAGACATTAATGCGTCAGTCTGAGTAAAGACATTAATGAGTCAATCTCCCGATGAAAAATTTAAGTTTTCAGTCTGCGATGAAGACATTAATGTGTCAGTCTGCGATGAAGATAATGTGTCAGTCTGCGATAAAGACATTAATGAGTCAATCTGCGATAAAATTTTAAATGTGTCAGTCTGCGATGAAGATAATTGTCAGTCTGCGATGAAGACATTAAATGACCCGTCTGCGATGAAGATATTAATGCGTCAGTCTGCGCTGAAGACATTAATGAGTCAGTCTGCGATGAAGATATTAATGCGTCAGTTGGCGATGAAGACATTAATGAGTCAGTCTGCGATGAAATATTAATGCGTCAGTCTGCGATGAAAACATTAATGAGTCAGTCTGCGATGAAGACATTAATGCGTCAGTCTGCGATGAAGACAATGCGTCAGTCTGCGATGAAGACATTAATGCGTCATTCTGCGATGAAGACATTAATGCGTCAGTCTGCGTAAAGACATTAAGAGTCAGTCTGCGATGAAGTATTAATGCGTCAGTCTGCGATGAAGACATTTTGGTCAGTCTGCGATGAAGACATTAATGCGTCAGTCTGCGATGAAGACATTAAAATGCGTCAGTCTGCGATGAAGACAATGCGTCAGTCTGCGAAAAAACTTAAAATGCGTCAGTCTGCGATGAAAAACATTAATGAGTCAGTCTGCGATGAAGATTTAATGTGTCAGTCTGCGATAAAACATTAATGAGTCAATCTGCGATGAAGATATTAATGAGTCAGTCTGCGATGAAGACAATGTGTCAGTCTGCGATGAAGACATTAATGAGTCAATCTGCGATGAAGATATTAATGAGTCAGTCTGCGATGAAGACATTAATGCGTCAGTCTTCGATGAAGACAATGCGTCAGTCTGCGATGAAGACATTAATGAGTCAGTCTGCGATGAAGACATTAATGCGTCAGTCTGCGATGAAGACAATGCGTCAGTCTGCGATGAAGACATTAATGCGTCAGTCTGCGATGAAGACATTAATGAGTCAGTCTGCGATGAAGATATTAATGCGTCAGTCTGCGATGAAGACATTAATGAGTCAATCTGCGATGAAGATATTAATGCGTCAATCTGCGATGAAGACATTAATGTGTCAGTCTGCGATGAAGACATTAATGCGTCAGTCTGAGATGAAGACATTAATGAGTCAATCTCCGATGAAGATATTAATGTGTCAGTCTGCGATGAAGACATTAATGTGTCAGTCTGCGATGAAGATAATGTGTCTTTTGCGATGAAGACATTAATGAGTCAATCTGCGATGAAGATATTAATGTGTCAGTCTGCGATGAAGATAATGTGTCAGTCTGCGATGAAGACATTAATGAGTCAGTCTGCGATGAAGATATTAATGCGTCAGTCTGCGCTGAAGACATTAATGAGTCAGTCTGCGATGAAGATATTAATGCGTCAGTCTGCGATGAAGACATTAATGAGTCAGTCTGCGATGAAGATATTAATGCGTCAGTCTGCGATGAAAACATTAATGAGTCAGTCTGCGATGAAGACATTAATGCGTCAGTCTGCGATGAAGACAATGCGTCAGTCTGCGATGAAGACATTAATGCGTCAGTCTGCGATGAAGACATTAATGAGTCAGTCTGCGATGAAGATATTAATCGCCCAGTCTGCGATGAAGACATTATTGGTCAATCTGCGATGAAATTTTTAA
Organism: Crenichthys baileyi; assembly: GCA_036173005.1. NCBI lineage: Eukaryota > Metazoa > Chordata > Actinopteri > Cyprinodontiformes > Goodeidae > Crenichthys > Crenichthys baileyi. The sequence continues at coordinate 36,000 of JAHHUM010000734.1, read as the reverse complement.
TGCGTCAATCTGCGATGAAGACATTAATGTGTCAGTCTGCGATGAAGACATTAATGCGTCAGTCTGAGATGAAGACATTAATGAGTCAATCTGCGATGAAGATATTAATGTGTCAGTCTGCGATGAAGATAATGTGTCAGTCTGCGATGAAGACATTAATGAGTCAGTCTGCGATGAAGATATTAATGCGTCAGTCTGCGATGAAGACATTAATGAGTCAGTCTGCGATGAAGATATTAATGCGTCAGTCTGCGATGAAGACATTTTGGTCAGTCTGCGATGAAGACATTAATGCGTCAGTCTGCGATGAAGACATTAATGCGTCAGTCTGCGATGAAGACAATGCGTCAGTCTGCGATGAAGACATTAATGCGTCAGTCTGCGATGAAGACATTAATGAGTCAGTCTGCGATGAAGATATTAATGTGTCAGTCTGCGATGAAGACATTAATGAGTCAATCTGCGATGAAGATATTAATGAGTCAGTCTGCGATGAAGACAATGTGTCAGTCTGCGATGAAGACATTAATGAGTCAATCTGCGATGAAGATATTAATGAGTCAGTCTGCGATGAAGACAATGCGTCAGTCTGCGATGAAGACATTAATGCGTCAGTCTGCGATGAAGACATTAATGCGTCAGTCTGCGATGAACACATTAATGTGTCAGTCTGCGATGAAGACATTAATGCGTCCATCTGCAGGAGATCTCTGCACAGATGCTGTCGTGATGCTTTCTCTTGTTTCTGTCTCAGAGTGGAGAGACGAGGCAGAGTCTCGCAGCCGCTCTGCAGTTCAGCTGAAGGCAGTTCTGACTGTGGAGCAGCCAGACGGCCAGCAGGGGGCGCTGCTGCTGTGGGGAGCAGCAATGGGCTGGCTGCCTCGATTCAACAAACACAAAGGTATAAAAATTGGTTCCTTCCTTCAGAAGCTCTTTTAACTGCCTGAAGGGTTCAAAGGTCAAAGTTAACAGGCTTGAAGGAAAACGTCAGACATGTGGAGTCAGGGAGCATTTTGGAAACGGAAAAGAGTCAGCTACTGTAGAAGCACAGGACTCATACTGGGGGGGAAGGCAACAAAAACCTCTGAAAGAGCTTCAGAAATCCCAGAGAGCTGTTGATCCGGACTGGATTACATGAGATCTGGATCACAGGAAGGAAAACTGGAAGAAATTAGGACTGGATCTGGAGTTTTTGTTCCTTTGATCTGTGCCTTCAGATGCTGTTTGGGACTTCAAGGTTCTCCTGGTGAGGGAGGGGTTGACCTCTGACCTCGTGGAGCTGCACTCCACCCCCTGGAGCACGGTCTGCGCTCTGGATCCAAAGGACCACCGGGCACTGGACTTCCACCAGGCTTGGCGCTGTCAGAAGACAGGCAGGGTTCCTCTGGAGCTCGATGTTGACACCCTGCTGTCCCAGAAGTACAGCGGTGAGATGGTGATCAGTCTGTCAGAAGCAGAACTTTAACAGAACCCTGCAGATAAAACTAGATCAGAACCTTAAAACAGGATAAAGTAGATCCGATCAGATCCAAACAGATGCTGAGATGAAGGTTTTCCTTTCTATTCCAGGTGAAGTGGAGCTCAGAGTCCAGGTTCTCACCTTTCAGTTTCAGGAGACTCTGTCCTCTCAGAACCTGCCTCAGCCGGTCTTGGACGGCTCCACACCATTGGACGGCGTCCTGGCAGCACTGAGCGGTGATGTCACCTACACCGGCTGCGCTCGCTGCTCCACAGAACTCGACACGGATGAGAACGGGATCTACGCCCCCTGTTACCCCTGCCTGCCGCACACTGCCGTGCGTCGCTTCTACAGGTGCTGCTGACATCAGCAGTGACATCATCACAGAGAATTATGGTTGTCCTGATGATGTCATGTTTGTGTTTCAGGCCAGGCACATTAACGGTCAGTGGGCGGGGCTGCGGTCACCTGTGTGTCCGGGTTCCTTCGGTTCTTCTGCAGAAGATCCTTGTTGCTCCACCTGAACGACTCCAGCGGACCTCAGGTGAGACGGTCAGGTAACTGCAGGTCTCAAGTGAGGTGATCAGATGTTCTGATTTCTCTGCTGTTGCTCCTTCAGCTCCATATTCACAGGTGAGACACATCCAGGTGGCAGCAGAGAAGATCCAGACGCTCCTGTCTCTTCCCAGGAAAACCATCATGATCACTGTCTGGAGCCACTTCCTATGCGATGAGAACAGCTTTCCCATCAGTCAGGACTTCACTCTGCTGGACCTTAAGTACCCGAGCCCATAAAGATGCCAATAGGACCAGAACCCACCCGGTTGTCTGAGCTCAGGTTGAGTCTACAGCGGAGACTCATCTGGAAACGTGTCGCTGAAATGATGCAGAAAGTTTAAAGAAAATTTTATGTCAAACATGAAACTGTTTCTGCTGACATCTCGTCCTGCACCTGAAGTTTCAGGAAGTTCTTCTGTTATTCTCTAAAAGCACCAACAGCTGATTGATCACATGATCGATCATGTGACTGACATGTTGTTACTTTATGCAAATCACCTGTTTTAGTAAAAAAGATGATTTTCTAAGTTGACCTCAGTGTGGATCAGGAACTAAAACCAACAGGAGAAGAATCAGTAAACTGGAGACCAGACAGCATCAAGTTCACCAGTTAGCAGCTGGGTTCTGAACCTCCTGGTTTAAACACCAGGACTGAATAAACCTAACAGTTTCACCTCTCCAGAAATCGGGTCTGATGGATATAAACTGGGTCTGTTTGTGTCAGATTACCTGTTCAGGAGTTTAGGGAGAGCAGAATGAGAAACAGAAGGTCCGTTAACTTTAGTAAACATCTCCTCATCCTGAACCTTTTCACTGATCATAGAAGATGCTACAGTGAAACATTTATGAGTTATTAATTCAGAATCAAATTGTCTGAAGATCAGAATGAATTTATTAAATTATTCCTTTATTAAAAATATATTTCCATACCATATACACAGAAACAGCAGGAAGTGACAGAAAACATGAAGATCTTCCTGTTTACAGATGATGTTCAGACAGTTTTCATCAGGATGAAGGTTTCAGCTTCATGGTCACCTCAGTTATTAGTCGTTTCTTCAGCCACGTCCAACAGATCATCAAAGAGGTCTGGAAGAAATAGACATCTCCGTTATTTCCATCAGTTCTGGAAAGAAGTCCAGAAGGAGCCGTTTACTGAACTCAACCGAGTCAGAAGAAGGCTTTTACTTTGGTTCTAGATGCAAAACGTTCAGAGCTGCTCAAGTTTACACGACTAGTTGCATTTTACGGAGTAAGATTACCTGTACAGCCAGCCTGAAGCTTGTAGAGATAAGAGTGGAGCACCGCAGAGTTCTGTCCTTGGCCCCCTGCCATTTTAACTTTACCTCTCACTAAAAACAAACCTTCATTCTGACGACTCAACAGCCGACGTTTGATAGCAGATAAACCAGACTAAAGGTCTAAAACTAATCCACTGGAAATCGGAATAAATTCAACATATTAATGTTTAACATGTTCAAAGGAAAAGGTCAAAATTTTAGCATTTAGCACTTTAAAACGTGAATCAAGCAAATGAACAGAACTTTGTTTTCTAACCAGAACCCTAACATCTGATGCTGATTGGACATGTCCATGCATCTCCTTCATTCAGTTCTGAGTGAGGATCCTCTGAAGGAATCTAAACTATTGGTACCAGGGTTCTAACCTATCCAGTCCAGAATGCATCTAACGGACCATCGAAACCATCCTGGTTCTGATTTTTACAAACAGCTGATCGTTGTCAGTTACATCAAGTTTCTCTAGGTTTGTCTTTTAAAACGATGACAATATTGTTTCTACACCTGCGGACCCACACATCCAACCTGCAAATGGTTTCAAATGTTTGACCACAGAAGAACTTCCAAGTTCGAATCTGTTGGGTAGGAAGCCAAGGTACTTTATTATTTCACACATTCTGGTCATTATCAGTTCCCAAATTTCAGGATCCAGCACGTTCCAGATCAAGTTTGAGCAGAAGGAATTTGGGGCTTTAATGCCATCTCTGAGAAGCAAAGACCTTCAGAAGATCTCCAGTTTATTAGCAAATTATGAGAACACCAGGAAACCTTCCAAGGAATATGGAGGTGTATCAGGGAGAAGCCTCAGCTGGACAGCAGTGATCTCTGATCCCTCAGACCTGCATCCAGAACCAGCATCACCAGCAGAGATAACCTCATAGAGCACAAATTACTTTGGAGAACCTTGGTCCAGCTCTACAATGCAAAGTTACCTTCACAGTTTTTACTGAGCAGAGAATAAGCCTGAGGTTAACCTCAGAGGATGAGTCAGCTTCTCTGGGTTCAGAGGCTTCTGGGAACATGGATCACATGGATCAGTTCTCCAGATGTTTGGTGGAAGAGGAGCATCCAGCCTGTTGTCAGCAACCAGTCCCTGTGATGGTAGGAGGTTGTGCCATGGTCAGAGCAGATGCCGAACCCCTCGTAAACATGTCTGGTGCTAGAAGCTGTTCTCCTTTGAAAGGTTCACAATAAAAGCTGATTGACCATCATCGATCTGCATTTTTTCCACAACAATGTTTTTTCCTCAGAACAGAACGGATTCTAGAAGGAAGGGAACGTCAGAAAACTGCAGCCTGATTACAGGAATGCATCTAGAAGGCAAAGCTAACGGGACCAAACATGACATATGTTCTCTCAGAGAGAAATGTTCCTCATACGTACCTCTCTCAGTCACAGCTACAGTCTGGCCTGGATTTCCTCCTGCCTCCGCTCCTTCTTCACCTCCCATAGCTGCTCCTCCCTCCCCCTCAGCAAAGAGGCCTTGAAATCCTGCCTTTTTCTGCATCCCCTTATCTTTATCATCATCTTTGTCTAAGATCTTTGAGAAGAATCCCTTGTCTTCCTCCTTGTTTTTCTTCTTATCATCGTGTCCAAAAGAGAAGATTCCTCCTTTCTCCTCCTTTTTCTCCCCTTTGCCCCCTCCAAAAATGGACAGACCTCCTCCTTTCTTCTTGTCCTTCTTTTTATCCTCGACGCCCAGAGCGCTCTTCACCGCTCCCTCCACCATGTCTCCTGCAACACAGACGGAAACATCCTTCATACCTGTCTGAAGCAGGAGTTCCAGGCAGAGTTTGACTTCTCCAGGTGTTTGGAGAAGAAGGTTTCAGCCAACCAGAGCAGATGATCCTGTTTTAACAGAAACCGCTTCTCAAACATCCACCGAATAAAAACGAACGTTTCCTGCTTCAGGTCAGTTCGTTTAACCTGATTTATTATTTACTAAATGCCAGAATAATGAGAGAAGTTCTTATTACTTCCTTCAAAGTCAGAAGTTTACATACACCAAGATCCCTGATGATGTCATGATGACGGAAGCTTCTGATTTCACAACATTTGAGCTGATCAGAAAGTAGGTGGGTTTTGGTCTTAAGTGTTGGTATTAACCCCAGAACAGAAGCTAAAGACCTTATGAAGATGCTGCTGAAACTGATGAGAGTCATTGTCCACAATGAAACTGGCCCTGCACCAATACGGACTGGAAGGCTGATGATGAGAGAGGATTATGTACAGAAATCTGACGTGTTTGTTAATGCAGAGTTATTCCTGCCCGAAGTGGCCTAAATAAAGTAATATTCCTCTGAATATGTTCTGGTCCTGGGCTAAAATAAGCAGCCAAAGTCCAAGAAAAACTCTAAAAGACCTTCAGAAAGTCCAGAGAACCATTGATCATGACATCTGTAGCAGATAGGAAAGTTCTGGATCACAGGAAGAAGGAAGGTCTGGTTTTGGACCGAGGTGGAACCACCTAGATGAAGTTAATGAGTGATTGACCAACTCAGCAGCAGCAGGTGTTGATGAACACCATCCATCACAGACAGCAGCAGGTCTGGTTCTGGATCAGAGTTTTCTGGACGGGTTTCCCGGTGTGGATACTTTGCTCCAGAAGATTACAGAACCAAATATGTTTCACGTGTTTGTGGAAAGTTTAAGACATTTCAGACAAAAATGAAAGGTCCAAAGATCTTCACTTTAGTTTCCTCCTCATCAGAACATCTGAGAAACAAACCACAGATGTTCCTGGCAGGTACATCTGAAATGGACCAAGAGGTCCAGATCAGTTACTGTGGTGATGCAGCTCAGAGATTCTGTTTATCTTCTCTTTATGCATTTTGAAGTCCAAACTATTAACAGCTCTGATCAGAAACAGGACCAGAACCCATATCTATTAAAGGGGTTTTCTCTCATTATTAAAAATGCAGCAAACTCTAAAATAATTTCACTAATTTTCTCAGACCTTCAGCATGTTCCAGAGCATCAGTTCAAACAACGGCGCATGAACCAGCTGCAACATCTGTAACCATAGTAACCACAGAAAGGCGGGCCGTTGGTCCGTTCATTAATAATCGTCTCCTCTGATAACTTCAGGTAACAGTTCAGGTCCTTCAGGACCAGCCTCCTGCAGGTTGGAGATGTTTCTCCTGATTAACAGACCTCATTCAACTTAATGCACAGTCAGGAGGTCTCTGCAGAACCCGGACTCTCTGGGCCATCAGCAGGTCTCTTTGTATATATATATTTATTAAGTTTTCAAAATACAGTGTACATAAATCATACACAAGAGTATGAAGCATGTATAAATATTTAACATGTTACTGTATAAGAAAAATATACTCTTATCAATACAACAATAAAAATAAAAACACACTAACTAAAAATAAAATAAAAATGAAAATAAAGACAAGTCAGGGAAATTATCTAGATAACTGGTAACACTGCACTGATTACCATTTACACTTTAGGGTGGTAATACCTGTCCATAAAGGCACGGGTGGCATACTAAGGCTGAGCGAGCGTCGGGGTCGACTGACTGAGAAAGATGGTCCAAAAACGGCTACCAGATACTACAAAACTTATTAGTGGAGCCCACAACATCATAGCGCAGTTTCTCCAAATGAAGAATCTCAGTAAAGTCACTTAACCACATTTTAAACTGAGGGACCTTATCAGTTTTCCACAACCTTAATATTACGTTCTTAGCTATTACCATTCCTTACATCACAGTCGATTGCATAGAAATGCAATCCTCCTAAACGAAGGAGAATATCCGAACAATGCAATCTGGGGGTCTGGAATCAACGTGCACTTATATACTTCAGAAAACAAGTTAAAAATGTCACACCAATATTGGAAGAGTTTGGGGCATGACCAGAACAGATGAGACAGGGAGCCATCGGCGGACTGAGAATTTTCCTCTGGAGAATTTTCTGTGCACTTTGAATTTTAGAGTAGTGAAGTCTATGAAACACCTTGAACAGAATTAACTGGTGCTTTACATTGATAGAATATGAGCGAATCCTCCCAGACCTCGATCCCCATCTGCAAACCCAGCTCCTCCTCTCATGTATGGAGGTACATTTGTCTCAATATTATTAAAAAAAAAACAACTAATCTCAATCAAAAAATATTAAGTTGTGATCAAAACTTTCAGAGTTGTAAAGATTTTTTTTAATGGAATATTTTATTTTGGGGAGAGAAAGAATTGTTTGAAAAAACTTTTTTTGGTTAAAATGACTAATTTTTTCTTATGAAGAGAAAAAAAAGTTATTTGCAAAACAAACTTTTATTTGCGCATGTCAAAAATCTTTGGTTACGACTCTCGCTCTTTTGGTTTTGACGCCCTCTTATTTTCTCAACCTTTGCCAGGATCGGGTCCTTTCTGCTCCATCACCGTAATGCGCTTTGTATGCGCTACGCTAATCTTTAAGAGAGATCTAGTGTCGGCTGGCGTGACCGCGTATTTCTGACCGTCGGCTCACTTGACCGCAGTTTTCTTCTGTACAGTTGCTGTCTCCTCACTGAAGCGACGCTGCAAGCCCTGCAGTTCGAGCGGAAGTTCAGAGGTCGGGGGGGGTCAGAGTCTGCCGCTTTAGTCAGCGCTAACCAATAGGGAAACCTCTTATATCGTTCGTCTTTAGGCCCCGCCCAGGATCAAAATTCTTTGAGTTCAACCAAAAACAGAGAGCGTCAAAACCAAAAGAGCGAGAGTCGTAACCAAAGATTTTTGACATGCGCAAATAAAAGTTTGTTTTGCAAATAACGCTTTTTTCTTCATGAGAAAAAATGAATCATTTTAATCAAAAAAAGTTTCTCCAAACAATTTTTTTTCTCCCCAAAATAAAATAGTCCTTTAAAAAAAAATCGTTTCCCAATCTGAAAGTTTTGATCACAACTTAATATTTTTTTGATTGAGATTAGTTTTTTGTTTGATTGAATAATATTGAGACAAATTTACCTCCATACCCACGCAGCCCTCAAGAAGTTTGTAGCAAAATTAATTTGCTCTGCAAAAATGTCAACAAAGCTTTAAATATTTTTTTTTGATTCTGGAGAGTCCGACAGCATTTCACATATCTTATTTTCTTCTGGAAGAGATACAAAATTCGGGATGTTAATTCGAACATAATTTCTAATTTGCAAATATCTGAAAAAATCTGCAACTGGAAGAGAGAAACAGTCCCTCAAAATTGCAAATTAAGCAAACTTTTTGTTGATATACAATTTTTTTAGTGTAGTGAGGCCCCTCAGTCTCCAAGTTTTAAATGATATATCCGATAATGATGTCAGCAGGTCTCTGCAGAACCCGGACTCTCTGGGCCGTCAGCAGGTCTCTCAGAAGAGCTTAAACAACTTAGCTGGACCAGAGAAACATGTAAAATGTTCAGGACACCGGCCCAGAAGACAGGACCGGGACATCACCACTTCAGGATGATGGTTTGATTTAAAGGCTGAGATTGAATACCTGCTGCTGACTCCGCCCCTTTAACCTGAAATATTCTGATCCTCAGATTTTAAAAACTGGTTCAAAAACAGTGAAAGTGAAACATTATTAGTATTTAATAAGTTTGGACCTACCAGTGACCCAGCTTCTCTACTTAGACTTCAGTGACTGTTATTATTTGAATGATGGGACCACAGCTGCCTCATACCAGTGACCTCAAGGATTAATATTATCATTGTTCTTCTAGCACCGGATGAATTCCTTACCACAGACGACTTAATCAGCTAATTACCTCTATTAGAAAGACTGGATTAGAACCATCTCTTATCAGTAACCTCCCAAGGATTATTAATGTATTTAATGTTATTAAAGTGCCTTGTGGCTGAAAAGCGCTATATAAATAAACTTGACTTGACTTGGTTGAAGCAGAGAAACCTGAGAACATTTGCCCGTGCAGCCTCTGGACCTAATTTGGTTCTGGTTTATTCTTTGAATTAACCTGCTCAGCCTCATACAGAACCACCTGATCCAGGTGTGTAAACATCTTCAGACTGAGAAGTCACCACCTCAGAGACCAGATTCCCAGTAAACCCAGAACTATACTGGTTTAAATTGCAAGCCTCAAAGATCCTTCCCGGACGACCAGTTTCATTCTCCATTTCCACCTGTCAGGTGAGTCCTCCAGAATCAGTACTCACCCACTTTGCCCCCGATAATGTGAGCGAATTTGTCCATCTCTGTGTCTCCGTGTCCAACAGCAGTCCTCAGCAGGTGTTCTGACAGACTGTGGGTGAGGATGCCATCAGGTGTGTCTGCAGACAAGCCCGACCTGTTCGACCTGCTGCCACAGTCAAAGCATGCTCAGTTTGTAGGGAGATGTGACTGGACTAATGCCCTGAGTTCTGACTGCAGGCAGAGGTGAGAACAGTATGTTGGAATGATGAGTCCCGGTCCACCCTTTCTGTGAAAACAAGCTTTACTCACTATGAAACTATGTCACACACCCACACCCCCCCCACACACACACAAACACACACACACACATACCTTCAGCAGAAAAAGCCGCTGAGACTAAAGGAAACAGCTGAAAATCAGTTTTTTTTAATTAGACATCTGAGACTCTGGCTCTGTCCATGACTTCTTAAATGTTTTAAATTAACATGTATTTTACAAGAACAAAAATCCAGGTATCATTTTGTCCCAGTTTAGCCTCACAGGTGGAAAAGTGACTGCTCCACCCTCTTCGTCACCTCTTCAGAACACAAAAGACTTTTCACTTATTTAAAGCCAGATTCTTGGTTTCTTGTGATTCATTTGGGTTCTGTTAATTTCCTGGAACTGAGATGAATAAATGTATATTTAGATTTTATTACATATATTCTCTTAGAATGGTCCGGATCAGCAGTAATTTTGGCTTTCTGGAGGTCTTTTGGAGGTTTTATTTCAACTTTTGCTGCTGTTCCACTCAATTTCACACCAATATGGGACCAGTAAAGTCCAGTGATGAGCAATGGGTGAAAAATTTTATTTCTTAAGCCACTTAGCTGTGACTTATAAATCATTCAGGCAGAAAAAAGGTTCCTAAACTCAACAGCAATTGTGCAACTGAGATCTGGACTTTGACTAGGCCAGAGTCATCAAACTCCAGTCCTCCAGGGCTGGTGTTCTGCAATTTCTTGATGCGCCCCATTTCAAAAACTCCTGAATTAAAGGACTGAATTGCCTCCTCATGCGCTCAGGTTCTACAGAGTCCTGCTAAAGACCTAATTATGTGATTCAGGTGTTCTGACAGAGAGACACGTCTAAATGTAGGACATCGTCTCTGAGGACTGGAGGTGGACACCTGTGGACTCGACCGTTGCAGCACCTTGATTCTTTTCATTTTTAGCCATCCTGTTGTAAATCAGCTGCCTTGTTTGGAACCATGTTATGTTGATGACCCAGTTTGGACCAAGGTTCAGCTGTTGGACAGTTGGACTCACATTTGACTCTACAATAATCTGTTACAGAGGTCATGGTCCACTCAGTGACCACAAGGTGTCCTAACCTTCAACCCTCCAGCACTGTGCTTGACTGGTGGAATGATGTGTTTGTATTGATTTCCTGACGGGGTTCTGTGGTCTCATCTGTCAAAAGGACACTGGTCCAGAAGTTTTCTTCCTAAACAGGAAACAGAAAAACTGCTTCCTGCCTTTATCTTTAGCAGATCAGATGAAACAGTGTCTCTAGTGGTAAACCAGGCAGCTGCAGCCCATCCACATTAATCCTGTCCAACACCAGCAAAAAGGACCAAATCAGAACCAGTTCTATAATCACTGGACTGAATCTCTGTTGGTCAGAATAGAATTATAATATAATTATAATTTTATATTTTATAGTTTTTTTCATGTTTTAGCTTTTTATATGTTTTAAATACAGTGAGGAGAACAAGTATTTGATACGCTGCTGATTCTGCAGGTTTTCCCACCTCCAAAGCTTGTAGAAGTCTTTCATTTTTACAGAGGTTCTCTTCAACTGTGAGAGACAGAATCTGAAACAAAAATCCAGAGGATCACATTGTGTAATTTTTAAGTTATTAATTAGCATTTTATTTCATGACATCAGTATTTGATCACCTACCAACCAGTAAGAATCCCGGCTCTCTCAGGCCAGTTGGTTCTTCTTGAAGAAGTCCTCCTGTTCTCCACTCATTACCTGGATTAACTGCACCTGTTTGAACTCATTCTCTATATAAAAGACACCTGTCCACACACTCAAACACACTCCAACCTCTCCACCATGATCATGATCATGAGGAAGGTGAGGGATCAGCCCAGAACTACATGGCAGGACCTAGTCAATGACCTGAAGAGAGCTGGACCACAGTCTGAAAGAAGACCATCAGTAACACACTACGCCACCATGGATTCAAATCCTGCAGCGCCGCAAGGTCCCCCTGCTCAAGCCAGCACATGTCCAGGCCCGTCTGAAGTTAGCCAAGGACCATCTGGATGATCCAGAGGAGGAATGGGAGAAGGTCATGTGGTGTGATGAGCCAAAAATAGAGCTTTTTGGTCTAAACTCCACTCGCCGTGTTTGGAGGAACAAGACGGATGAGGACAACCCCAAGAACACAACTCTGTCCTGTCTGACCATTTTTTAATAACCTTTGAGTTTAATTTAACAGAGTACTCCACACCTGAAAGAAAATTTCATTATAGTAGATCATTATCAGACGATGCTGTAACAACCTTTAAAGAATCTGTTCAACCTTTAATTTCCTCATTATCACAGAAAAACAGAGTGGAGGGCAATAATTCTGTTTCTTCCCCTTCACAAATTGATTCTCTTGTTCAGAGTGTTACTTCATCATTGCGTGGTGCATTAGACAATGCAGCCCCCTTGAAAAAGAAGGAAATTATTCATAGGAGGCAGGCTCCCTGGTTTAATTCAGAGCTGCGTACTTTAAAGCACAATGTTAGACAATTGGAGCGAAAATGGCACTCTACACACCTAGAGGATTCCTACTTAATCTGGAAAAATAGCCTACTGTTGTATAAAAAGACACTTCACCAAGCTAGAACAGCTTATTTCTCATCCTTAATAGAAGAGAACAAGAATAATCCTAGGTTTCTCTTTAGTACAGTTGCTAAACTTACACAGAGTCATAGCTCTGTTGAGCCATCCATTCCCTTAGCTCTCAGCAGTCATGACTTTATGGGATTCTTCTAAAATAAAATTGATTTTATTAAGAAGAAACTCTTTGACATACTCCCGAAGATGATAACTTCATCTTCAACAAGTGAGACAACATTGGAAGTAACTGTAGAACCTGATCTGTGTTTGGACTGTTTTGAAACTGTGGAGCTTCCAGAGTTAAACCTTTGCTTGAGAAACCTTCGCTTGATCGAGATGACTTAATAAATTACAGACCGATATCCAATCTTCCATTCTTATCTAAAATTCTTGAGAAAATAGTTGCTAATCAAATGTGTGAGCATTTACACAGCAATGACCTGTTTGAAGAGTTTCAGTCAGGTTTCAGAGCTCATCATAGCACTGAAACAGCTCTGCTGAAAGTCACTAATGATATTCTTATGACCTCAGATAATGGACTTGTGTCTGTACTGGTTCTGTTAGATCTCAGTGCTGCATTTGATACAGTCGATCATAATATTCTCTTAGAAAGGCTGGAATATGCTGTAGGGATCAGGGGAACAGCACTAGGCTGGTTTAAATCTTATTTGTCTGACAGATTCCAGTTTGTTCATGTAAATGATAAATCATCTTTAAACTCCAGGGTTAATTGTGGAGTACCACAGGTTTCAGTACTTGGGCCAATTCTCTTTACTATATATATGCTTCCAATAGGTCAAATTATCAGGCAGCATAGAATACATTTTCACTGTTACGCTGATGATACTCAGCTTTACTTATCCATAAATCCTGATGAACCCAACCAGTTAGATAGACTACAAGCATGTCTTGAAGACATAAAAACTTGGATGACTTTAAATTTTCTGGTTCTAAATTCAGACAAGACAGAAGTTGTCGTCTTTGGACCGGAGTCTTTAAAAAAGAAACTGCTTAGTCAATCATTTAACCTGGATGGCATTAATTTGACCTCCGATAATAAAGTAAAAAACGTTGGTGTTATTTTTGACCAGGACATGTCATTTAAATCCCATATTAAACAGGTTTCTAGGATTTCCTTTTTTCATCTCCGGAACATTGCCAAAATTAGAAACATCCTGTCCAGGAGTGACGCTGAAAAACTAGTCCATGCATTTGTTTCTTCAAGGCTGGACTATTGTAATTCTTTACTATCAGGATGTCCACAAAATGCAGTTGAAAGCCTTCAGCTGATTCAAAATGCTGCAGCAAGAGTTCTGATGAAAATTAAAAAGAGAGATCATATTTCTCCTACTTTAGCTTCCCTTCATTGGCTCCCTGTTAAATCCAGAATAGAATTTAAAATTCTCCTCCTCACATATAAAGCCCTTAATGATCTAGCTCCATCATACATCAGAGATCTGATTGTTCCATATGTTCCTAACAGAGCACTTCGTTCTCAGACTGCAGGTTCACTGGTGGTTCCTAGAGTCTCTAGAAGTAGAATGGGAGGCAGATCCTTTTATCAGGCTCCTCTCCTGTGGAACGAGCTCCCAGTTTTAGTCCGTGAGGCGGACACCCTGTCTACTTTTAAGGCTAGGCTTAAAACTTTCCTTTTTGATAAAGCTTATAGTTAGAGTGGCTTAGGTTATCCTGAGCTATCTTCCTTATTTTAGCTCCGTCTTCTTCTCCCCTTGTTGGATGGAGTAAGGGGGAGTCAGGTTTAGCCTAAACCGGCTCAGTTATGGTTGAGGTGCAAACACACCCTCCATTTCTGCTACCTTTATGACCCCTCTCTTTTCCAATGGTTATGGTCAATCTGACAGAGAGAGGTATCCCAATCGTTGTGGTTTTTAGTATAACAATGGCCATCAGTGGGCTCTAGATGGACACCCTGTCTACTTTTAAGGCTAGGCTTAAAACTTTCCTTTTTGATAAAGCTTATAGTTAGAGTGGCTTAGGTTATCCTGAGCTATCTCTGTAGTTATGCTGCTATAGGCTTAGGCTGCTGGAGGACATAATGACCACTTTCACCCTCTTCGCTACTTTCTCACACTACTCTTCAATTTTGTATTATTTGCTGTTATCTCAGCTTTTAACTTTGTTCTCTCTCTTTTCTCTTCCTAGAAGCTACACCTGGCCTGACTCTGTGTCTACCTGTAACACCTTTCTGGAGAGGGGCATCGTCCAAGCTTCTGCTGGCAACAACTTAATGCTCACCCTCTACCGATGATCCACATGGCCCTGTCTTTCAGTGTTTAACCCTTTCTCTCTCCTAGACATGGCTACTGACTGAGCTTCTACTGTAACTAACTCTATGTGCTCTCTTTCAGACTCTAACATTGAAAACTGGCTCAGAGTTTATCTGTTCCTTCTTTCTAGGTGAAACGACTAAAGGAGCTACATCCATTAACATTTACTTTTCCTTCCCATAGAAAGTACTCCTGGATCAGTGCTTCTTTGTTCTCTTTGTGTCTCTGCTCTGTTCTCTCTAACCCCCAGTCGGTCGTGGCAGATGGCCGCTCACACTGAGCCTGGTTCTGGTTCTGATGGAGGTTTCTTCCTGTTAAAAGGGAGTTTTTCCTCTCCACTGTCGCTACATGCATGCTCAGTATGAGGGATTGCTGCAAAGTCAACGCCAGTGACTGTCCACTGTCTCTACATGTTCATCCAGGAGGAGTGAATGCTGCAAGTCACTGACTGGATGCAATCTGCTGGGTTTCCTTAGATAGAAAAACTTTTTATCCAATTTGAATAAATAACAGAATCTGGCTGCACTGTTCAATGATTAAGATTAATTGTAATGTATGAACCTGACTTTTGTGAAGTGCCTTGAGACGACATGTGTTGTGAATTGGCGCTATATAAATAAACTGAATTGAATTGAATTTAATTGAATTGAATTGAACACCATCCCTACCATGAAGCACGAAGGAGGAAACATCATTGTTTGAAGATGCTTTCTAAAAGGGACGACTGCACCGTACTGAGGGGAGGATGGAAGGAGCCATGTATCAGGAGATCTTAGCCAACAACCTCTTCCCTCAGTAAGGGCATTGAAGATGGGTCGTGGCTGGGTCTTCCAGCGGGACCACGACCCAAATCACACAGCCAGGGGGAAGCATCTCAAGGTCCTGGAGTGGCCTAGCCGGCCTCCAGGCCTGAACCCAATCAAAGATCTTTGGAGGGAGCTGAAAGTCCATATTGCCCAGCGACAGCCCCGAAACCTGAAGGATCTGGAGAAGATCTGTATGGAGGACTGGTCCAAAACCCCTGCTACAGTGAGTGCAAACCTGGTCAAGAACTACAGGAAACGTCTGATTTCTGGAATGGCAAACAAAGGTTTCTGCACCAAATATTAAGTTTTGTTTTTCTGAGGTATCAAATACTGATGTCATGAAATAAAATGCTGATTAATGACTTAAAAATTTGATTTTCTGGATTTTTGTTCTAGATTCTGTCTCTCACAGTTGATACTGTGAATAGTATACTGTGAAAATACTCATTCTCCAACCTGTAAACATGTTCTTATTTCTTACTGTTGGATGCATAAATGTTGGTGTAATGTGTAATGCCTTTAATGTGTTGCTCATCTTTAGTGTAACTTTCTTTAACCCTGTTTCTTTATGTTCCTCTACAGCATCTGGAACCAGCAGGTGATAACCTGAAGCCCTGCCTTGTGCTCCTTTCAGGTGCTGCCATGTTGTTCTTAGAAGCTTTCTCCTTCAACCTTTATACATCTCCCAGCCAAGTCATATAATCCCTCTAGCTGGAAAGTTGGGATTTAATTCATTAAAATTAAAACAACTGATTCAAATTGATTACATTTTTCAGGAAAATCATCATTTCGTGTATATAAAGAAAAAACGATGAAATACCAAAAGAGAGAAACTTTATTTCTTCAGTTTAGTTTTTACCAAACAAAAACTGAACAACCAATTGCAACAATAACAAAACATTAGACATAATTTCCATATTGTAACATGTTTATTTGTGACAGTTTGATTAGTTTAAGAAGACAAACCAGTATATACCCTAATATACCATTTATAGAACCAGTTAATGTTCCCAGTGTGATTCAGTGCATTAAGATGCTAAAAACGTTTCTGAACTCTGGACCTGATTTACAGGTATTTTAAACATGAATAAAAATATAATATTAAGAGCTGATTTCAGCAACGAGGAGGTCTCAGGTGACTTGTTTCTCCAGGTTCCTACTTGAACAATCCTCCAGTGAGGTCCTTCACATCCAGCCCTGAGAACACAGGCAGAGAAGACCATCAGACAGGCTATCACATCTGCATGAAGAAAACAGAACCTAGAAAACCTCCAGGTGGAACCCCTTTTAATTTTAAGGCTTCTGATGAAACGAAGTCCAGAATTACGTCACAGTGATGTGAACTTTTCTCTCATAAAGTTCTTATAATCTTCACCCAAACAACCTTTTTCTTTGCCGACCCACTCTAATGTTCTGTGGATCAGTGGTTCTGTTTTCTCATTGCTGCATGTAGTTACCAGTACCTTATTACCAACAACATGGAGATCCATGAAAAGACACCAACATCTAACAGCATTCCGACCCAGTTCCACTTTCTGGTGTTTACCTGACTCAAGTGGACCTCTGGCCCAGAGAGAACCTGGTCCATTCTCAGGTACCATCCATGCATTTAACCAGACCGGGGATGGGCAGTTATTATATAATTTATTGTGTGGTTTAATAACTTGAATTAACGTGAATTAATTAACAGTGTGTCTCAACCACTGCTGGTTCCATGTCAGCATCAATAAATATAAACTGATCTGAAAATGTGAGGAAATATAATTTTGTTCCGTTTAGTGACAGTAACTGATGCAGCGAAGCAGCAAGATTCATGTTTAAAAACAGCATGTAACAGGTAACACCTTCATTGGTTTCTTATCAGTTTGTTGCCTACCTCCTCCTCCTCCTTCCTTCTTTTGGCCACCAGCCAATGAGAGGACATCTTCCACATCAAAGCCGCCTCCTTCACCTCCTTTCTTATTCTCCTGCTGCTGTCCTCCTTTTCCTGCTCCTCCACCTATAACGTTCTTCACTGTTTTCTCCACAATTTGACCTGCAGAAGAAGCACCAGGTGAGCTCCTCATGAACATTTTATATTCAGGGTGTATTTCTACCCAGCTGTTGGCCTAAACACTCATATGTGACCTCATAGCAGCTCACACCTGAACATCAGCAAAGGGTTTGGTTATTTTTCTACTTCCTGTTCAGCCAGAGCAACATGAAGGTGTGCTCTTTAAAGATATCACGATTTGACTCGTTAGGGTTAAACATGGCAGAGTCAAAGATCAGCAGGTTTATCTTCTCAATCTGACTGATGAGATGAAATGTTTCAGCACCACAAAGTCTTCTGAAGACGGACTTTCTGAACTTAGTTTGGACTCTTCACAGTCGGCAGAACATGATTTAATTAAAGTTTTTTGTGGTCCAGGGAGGAGATCTTGTCCTGCACCTTTGATTTGGCTCCAGTTTCTTAACACACTAAAAACACTAAATATGGTTTTAATATCTCAAATATTTCATCTGATCTGAACCAAATCCAACCTGATGAATACTGGAAGATTCAAACAATCAACCCGAAATTGACTTCACCTGTGGAACTTCTCAAGAACTTCTAGAAAAGCCTCCTGAAGCCAAACCATCCAGTTTGTTTCTGGCCCAAAATCAGGATCAGCCTAATTATTTTCATAAACTGACAAAATAAAAGCATTAAGCATGGATTAATTTCAGGCTATTTGACCTATTTAGATGTTTTGAAGAAGTCACAATGGGTGAGATGTCTTGTAACTGAATTTCTACCTTCACCAGAACAAAGGTGGCTTTAAACCAGCTTAATTGCTTTTCTTTTAAATCTGAATTTAGACATTTTTTCTTCATGCAGATTATTTTTTGGTGTGGTACCACAGTAATTTTCCTCTAGTGAAAGAGGTCCTCCACCCACACCATCAGCATTGTGGGAAGGAGAACAAGGTGGGGGTGTGGCAGACGCCTGAAGGTAAAAATGCTCTGAATGTTAGAGTGACGGATGGTTTTATGTAATTAACGGCTCACACTGAACCTGGTTTTAACCGTTGACACAGCAAACATAGCTCCTCAAGCTTCTGATCAGAAACACTGTAGATTAAACAGTTAGATGTCTCCACATGTTCTCCTAAGAACCCCATCCAGGTGAACATTTAGTACTCTGCAGGAATGCAGCTAAACATGTCAGTGTTCTCCTCTGAGGGTTAACAACTCCACACTGGGTCATTATCTACACCCGAGGACCACAACATCCTGCTGTAGGTCTTAGAAGAAACTGCTGCACCACCCAGAACCCTGCAAGTCGTCTACATCTACTGTGTCTTCATCAGGAACCATCTGAACCAAATTAACACTCTGCAGTGGGTTTAAACTCAACAGATACATCATTAAACCTCTGGTTGGACTGAGCAGAACTGAGCTGATACATTCATTCAGTGTCCTCTGCTTCATTTAGCTCAGACACGGAGGAACAAAGAGCTTCATCCTGGAGTCCTCCATGGAGAAACGGTGTTAGGACAGAACCGCTATTGATTAATGGAAGAAGTTAAATAAAGCAGTTGGGTTTTTGTTCATGACTGCAGCAGTCCAGACTGTGTGTTACCGGGTCAATCCGAGTCAGACTGGTGCCAGGAATCTGCCCAGTAAAGCATCAGGAGATCCTTCAGAACAGATGAGACACAGTCAGCCACAGCTTCATGTTTGACCTTTGACCTTATGTTGGAAGTTTTTCACAGACCTGAGTTCAAATTAAAGCCTGGAGCTTCGAAGCTGAATCAACTTCAATTTCTGCTGCTAAAAAAATAACAAAAACCAAAACATTCCTTCAGAGGAATCATCTAAGAGGAGATCAGATTCAGGAATAAAACATCTGAAGGGAAAAGTCTCCCTCTTTTTCCTAAAACAGCTCTGCTTTTAATTAGATTTAAATAACTTATTGGGGCCTGCCATAGCAATGCAATGCATGGCAGGCCCCTATTACTATTCACCTCTAAACTGGACTCTTTATTTATTATTTTTCTTCCGTCTCCGTTAATGCGGCCCGAACCGTAGCGCGCACCCCCACAATATATATATCAAAACGTCCGGCTCGGTCCCGGGAGGTGTGCTATTACTTTTATTAGCGTTTCGAGTTACCATGGCGACGTAATTAACGAAAAACCACCCCCCAAAAACCCCATAGAAACGAATGGAGTCAGGGGAGGAAGGAATCCTCAAAATTCACTGTTTTTGAGGCTCTGGTGTATCGCCATACTTTCACCTAGAAACACAGTTTAACTTTCAGTTTTTAGAAAAATCCGCCGGCTTTTCAAAAGTGAAAACGGTTTGTTGATAACTGCTACGGTTTCTCTAAAATTAGACTCCAAGCGCCACAAAGTTTGCGAGAAAATCCCACTCTTACAGTGGAGATGGCAGTTACTAGAGTGTAGAAAGCGGGGATTTTTTCAGGAAAAATGATTTTTAACTCGGCCTCACGGCCACAAATTTCGCTCTAAAGTCACCATTTTTGGCCAGTTTGTAGAGCCGGGCCTCTGCTTTCACACAATATCTTTAAAATTGCTCTAGGTCTCACGGTTTTCTGTCAAACCCTCCTTGATCGCCAAGAGTCAGATGAATTCTGTAGGCCTTCTCCCATGCATTTTCAATGACAGCTTGACCAGTAATCCATGAGTGAAACCATATCTTTCCATCGTCCTATTTTATGCTTTGAATGACATAGAGCTATGAAAATCTCCATGATCGGGGACGAGGCATGGCTATCGCCCACAGTTTTCAAATTTTTCTAATACCATGTACGGTTTCCGAGATATTAGACTTTGTTCGGGAGCATGTTCCAGCATTTTTGTCTTTTTCTCCATTTTCCCTCTCTTTTCACCTTGTGTTGTGTCTTTATTATTATATTTTCAAAAATAAAGGATAGATATTATCGTTCCCCTGTCCGTTCTGAGAAAACCGGTCCAAGAATGACGTCGATAGCCCCTACGGTTTTCGAGTTATGGCCAGTAGTTCGGGAGCATGCGCCTCCATGTTAAAAGCCTAGGCCAGAGGCAGACACAGAGTGAGGTGCTGCGTGAGTGAGAAACAGCAGCTGTTGGGCGCTCATTAATTACCATAGCAACAGAACACAGCTGCCAGTGAACTCAAGTAACCTCTGACAGAGAGTGGCTCTGAGGCTGAGCTCAGGCCAGAAGCTTCCATGACTGATCACAATAAGTCAGTCATAGCTGACAACCACACTAGACTTTCAAAATAAGACCTACACATACTCTACAACATAAATGCCTTTTTTCACACTGAACATCAACCTTCCATATATACTGATTTTTTAAAAGCTGATAATAGCATAAGCAATGATTTCAGACAAGCAAGCAGGTTCTATATGACTAATGGAAATAACCCAGACTTGAAAGGACAACCCTGCTAGATTTTCAAAATAAGACAAAACATGCTCTACCAAACAAAAGCCTTTACATTTTAAACTATAGAAAATATCAGCACTGGGCTTCACATTAATTTTGGAGCTCATCCAGTGTAGGAAATAGGACCAGGTCAGCCCTTTAAAATAAGGCTTACTGAAACTTTCAAAATAAAAGCCTCAGTCTCTTCCACAGTTACTAGTAATTTTTTAAGGTGACAATTGCATACATAATTATTTTTAAATAGCTAAATCTAGTGGGACAAGCATGCACCAAGAGGCAGGCCCCGTCTAAATTTCTTCCGAAATTTTGCTTTCTAGTTTAGTATTTTTATTTTATCAGTTTCATAAATTATGTAATTTGTAGATTTATTGTTAATCTTCCTAATATTTGTTTTTAGCTGCAACAGAGAAAAGTAAAACGTTTCTGAATGCTGAACATTTTATTGATAGCCAGGGGTTCGTCCTGTAACCGGTGGGTTGCCGGTTCGAGCCCCCGCTCTGTTCGTCTCAGTTGTTGTGTTCTTGGGCGAGACACTTCACCCGCCTTGCCTGCTGATGGTGCTCAGAGGGCTCGGTGGTGCAGATTGTATGGCAGCCTCACTGCTGTCAGTCTGCCCAGGCCAGCTGTGGCTATAATGTAGCTCACCACTGTCAGTGGATGAACGGGTGAATGACTGAATGTAGTGTGAAGCGCTTTGGGGTCTGAAATAAAGCACTAAACAACTACAGGCCATTTACCATTTATGCTAATTCTTAGTCACTGTAAATACAAATATTTTAACCTAAAATTTTCAGCAGAAATAAAACAAAATCTGCCATAAACTACAAACAGAAAACTGTAGTGAAGAAACTAATCATTTGTGCACAATAGCAAAATATCTAACAATATGTGAGAACCTACATAGACCTGTTTAACCGTGATCCTGCCTGCAGATTTCCCACAAATATTCCCTCATGGAGACTCACCTGCTTTCTCCCCAGCCATTTTAGCAACCCCATCGTTCCCCAGCGCGTTGGACAGGAAGTTGGACATGTCTGCAGCAGGATGAGACCAGAGTGTGTTGGAAAATGAACAGGTTCTGGTCTTATACCTGCAGGCAACGCCCTGCAGAGGCATCAGGAGCTTGGAGGACTGACCCGTCAGACCGGCCTGAGAGCAGCCCAAAACCGGAGTTTTATTCTTGTTGTACATGTGTTGATGCACGTTGGTGACGCCCTGTTCTTTGACCGCAGGCCAACCCACCTGAGATAATTAGTCATATTAGGAGGACCGCAGGTTGAGCTCACCTCCTCCCTATTTGAGAATGTCAAGAAGCTGCTTTAACCTACAGAAACAGACACGTTTCATCCTTCTGAGTGTAACAGTGTTTGGTTCCTGGTCCAACCTATCATCTCAGCTTCATTCTGATAGAACAAAGTTTTAGGAACATCTTCAGACAGAAATGGGTTTGTTGCTGTTTATGGACCCATCAGACTTGTTCCTCAGGTTCTCCATCATGTTCCTTCTACTGATGGGGAATGTGATGATGAAGAGTATCAGGTGGTTGGGCTGCTCTCTGATTGGCTGTGAGGCACAGGTGTTGCTGCAGGGTAAGGTGTGTATGTTTAATATCACACAAACACTTCTCTCACTGCTGTTTCAAACAAACAAACCTTAATGTGTTGCCATGGTAACAGCCTCTATAAGCAGGGAGTTATTAAATACACTTTTGCTAAAAATAAGTTATATATTTATGTATCAAAACTCGAAAGCAAGAATCCAAAAGATCCTCTTCCTGCTTGGATGGAGGAAATTCCAAAAAATAATTACCTGGATGTGAGCTGGGACTCGACCGGCAGGCAAACAAACCCTAGTCTGTTTAAATGGAGAACATTTAAATAAAACATGCAAACAGAACAGGTTTTTATCAGTCCGCCAAACCGGATCCAGGCCATGGTGAGGAACATGAAGCTGAACTGCATAGTTTACATGTAAAACATAGAATATCATTAATTTTAGTAATATTTCCCTTGCAGAGCTCGGTCATAACAAGAGCTCAGAGAAATCCAGTTTTAATAAAAAGACATTGGTTGAGCCAGTTGGATGTTGCAATAGTGTCACCAAAGTTAGTATTGCTTCAGTGTGTAAGTTTGCTGAAAAAATGTCAGACTCCGTAATTTTCGGCATCCATCCCACTTTGGATGGAGCAGCTCTTCTTTCTAGGAATCTGGCCGAATTTATTAGTTCTCCAAACCTCTGACAACCCAGGGTTCAGACCAGGAAGCAGGGTCATAGTTTAACACTCCTCTCTGCAGCTTCTGTACTGCTACCCACCCATTACCCTATTAAGACAGTGTCTCCACGACCAAAATTGAATAGATTAAAAAATAATCTAAAAGGAGGAAACCAGGGAAATCTCATACAAATAAACACAACTCAGAATAAAAAGACAAATAAAACAATTAAATATGGTTTACTGAACATAAGATCTCTCTCTTCAAAGACTTTGTTAGTGACCTGATTTGTGACAATCAGATTGATTTATTTTGCCTCACAGAAACCTGGCTGCAGCAAGAGGATTATATTACTATAAATGAGTCAACTCCTACTAATTATTTAAATTTTCACATTCCTCGAAATACTGGGCAAGGAGGAGGAGTAGCAACCATCTTTCAATTCAATTCAATTCAGTTTATTTATATAGCACCAATTCACAACACATGTCGTCTCAAGGCACTTCACAAAAGTCAGGTTCATACATTCCAATTAATCTTAATCATTGAACAGTGCAGTCAGATTCACTTATTTATTCAAATTGGATAAAAAGTTTTTCTATCTAAGGAAACCCAGCAGATTGCATCCAGTCAGTGACTTGCAGCATTCACTCTTCCCGGATGAGCATGTAGAGACAGTGGACAGTCACTGGTGTTGACTTTGCAGCAATCCCTCATACTGAGCATGCATATAGCGACAGTGGAGAGGAAAAAAACCCCCTTTTTAAACAGGAAAGAAACCTCCAACAAACCCAAAACCAGGCTCAGTGTGATGGCCATCTGCCACGACCCACTGGGGGTTAAGAGAAACAGAGCAGAGACACAAAGAGAAAAAAGAAGCACTGATCCGGAGTACTTTCTATGGGAAAGGGAAAAATTTAAATGTTAATGGATGTAGCTCCTTTAGTCGTTTCACCTAGAAAGAGGAAAACAGATAAACTCTGAGCCAGTTTTCAATGTTAGAGTCTGAAGAGAGCACATAGAGTTAGTTACAGAAAAGCTCAGTCAGTAGCTATGTCCTAGGAGAGAGAAAGGGTTTTAAACACTGAAAGAACAGGGCCATGTGGATCACGGGTAGGGGGTAACATTAAGTTGTTGCCAGCAGAAGCTTGGAGGATCCCCTCTCCCAGACAGTTTTGTCACAGGTTTAACACAGAGTCAGGCCAGGTGTAGCTTCTAGGAAGAAGAAAGAGAGAACAAAGTTAAAACCCTGAAATAACAGCAAAATAATACAAAAATTGAAGAGGTAGTGTGAGAAAGTAGCGAAGAGGGTGAAAAGGGGGTTCATTATGTTCCTCCAGCCCCTAAGCCTATAGCAGCATAATTACAGAGATAGCTCAGGATAACCAAAGCCACTCTAACTATAAGCTTTAAAAAAAGGAAATTTTAAGCCTAGCCTTTAAAAAAGTAGGGATTTTTAAAAGTCCTGTTTTTTTTGATTAGTCCCCAGACCAATCAATAGCCCCAACTCTTTTGAATATTTAATCCTTAGTTTTTTCCTCATCCAACTTGTAAAGAAACAAAAAAATCACTTCTTTTTTGTTTTTTGTACCGCCCCACCAGGCCCCTTACTCTCAATTTTTAAATCAGTTTTCAGACCTTTTATCTGATTTTTTAGTTTTAAAATCCCAAGGATAAAGTTATTATTTGGGGGGGGTTTTTTAACCTTCATGGTTGACACGAAAGTGATAGCATTAAATGCTTTTAATTTTGGCTATCCCCTTAGACCAATTTTTTGGCTTCAAAACCATAAACCCCAAACCTATTCCCCCCCTTTGGAAACCTTCATTCCGGGACCTTGTGCTGACATATGACATTGAGTGTAAAAACCATAACAATTTTGATTTCTCATAAACCCTGTCCCGGGTCTGACCACTTTTTTTAAAAAAACCTTTTTTGAGTTTTAAATTTAACAGAGTACTTCCACAACCCCTGAAAAATTTCATTATAGTAGATCATTATCAGACGATGCTGTAACACCCCTTTAAAAGAATCTGTTCCACTTTTTAAATTTCCTCATTATCACAGAAAAACAGGTGGAGGGAAATAATTTTGTTTCTTTCCCCTTCACAAATTGATTCTCTTGTTCAGAGTTTTTACTTCATCATTGCGTGGGGCATTAGACAATGCCGCCCCCTTGAAAAAAAAGGTAATTTTTTCATAAAGTTGGCTCCCGGGTTTTAATTTAGATCTGCGTACTTTAAAAAGGGGCCCTTTATTTTATTGGTTTTGGGGAGCGAAAATGGCGTTTCTTTTAAAACCTGGGGGATTCCCTCCTAATTCTGGGGAAAAATAGCCCCCCCCCCCTACTGTTGTATAAAAAAAGCCCACTTCACCAAGCTAGAAAGCTTTTTTTCCTCATCCTTAATAGAAAAGAAAAAGGGAATTAATCTGGGTTTCCCCTTTAGTACAGTTGCTAAACCCCTTACACAGAGTCATAGCTCTGTTAAAAGGCCATCCATTTCCCCCTTTAGCTCTCAGCAGTGCCCCCTGACTTTATGGGATTTTTCCCCAAAAATAAAATTGATTCTATTAAGAAGAAAATCTTTGACATACTCCCGAAGATGATTACTTTTCACCCTCAGCAAGTGAGACAACATTGGGGAATTTAACTGTAGCCGGGATTTTGGGGTTTGGACTGTTTTGATCCTGTGGAGCTTCCTGAGTTTTTTATCAGAAATAATTAGCTTCATCTAAACCTTTCCAACTTTTTTAGGGTAGCCCCAATCCCCCCCAAATTTTTTAAGGAAGTGTTTCCTCTGATTACCAGCCCCATTTTAGATATGATTAATTTATCCTTAGTAAATGGATATGTACCACAAGCTTTTAAGGTGTTTGTAAAAAACCTTTGCTTAGAAACCTTCGCTTGATCGAGATGACTTATAAATTACGGACTGATATCCAATCCTTTCCATTTTTATCTAAAAAATTTTTGGGGGAGAAAAAAAGTTGCTAATCAAATGTTGAGCATTTTAACAGCAATGACCTGTTTTGAAGAGTTTTCAGTCAGGTTTCAGAGCTCATCACTTACCTGAAACAGCTCTGCTTTGGAAAGTAAACTAATGATATTCTTATTGCCTCAGATAATTGGACTGGGGTCTGTACTGGTTCTGTTAGATCTCTTTGGTTTGCTTTGATCCGTCGCCCACAATTTCTCTTAAAAAGGCTGGAATATGCTGTAGGGACGGGGGAACAGCACTACCGGGTTTTTGGGGGGATCTTATTTGTCTGACAGATTCCAGTTTTGTTCATGTAAAAAAAAATCACTTTTTAAAACTCCAGGGTTTTTATTTGTAAAGTACCACAGGGTTCAGTACTTGGGCCAATTCTCTTTACTATAATATATGCTTTCAAAATGGGTCAAATTTCAGGCAGCATAGAATAAAATTTTCACTGTTTTACGCTGATGACACTCGGCTTTACTTATTCCATAAACCCTGATGTTTTAAACCCAAACCCAGTTAGATAAGACTACAAGCATGTCTTGAGGACATAAAAACCTGGGATGACTTTAAATTTTCGCTTCTAAATTTTTTAGACAAGACCAAAAGTTTGGTCCCTTTTGGGGAAATTTTGGAGTTTTTTAAAAAAGAACAGCTTAGTCCAAATCCTTAACCTGGATGGCATTAATTTGACCTCCGATTAATAAAGTAAAAAACCCTTTTGGGGTTTTTTTTTTTGGACCAGGACATGTTCATTTAAATCCCATTTTAAAACCAGGTTTTCTAGGTTTCCTTTTTTTCACCTCCGGAAACCCTTGCAAAAATTAAAATATCCTGTCCAGGATTGACGCTGAAAAACTAGTCCATGCATTTGTTACTTCAGGCTGGACTATTGTAATTCTTTACTATCAGGATGTTCCACAAAATGCAGTTAAAAGCCTTCAATTCAATTCAGTTTATTTATATAGCAAGAATTCACAACACAAGTTGTCTCCAAGGACCCTTCACAAAAGTCGGTTTTCTACATTCCAAATTAATCCTAAACCATTGAACAGTGCAGTCAGATTCATTTTATTATTCAAACGGGTTTTAAAATGTTTTTTCTATCTAAGGAAAGGAAACCCAGCAGATTTTTATCCAGTCAGTGACTTGCAGCATTCACTCCTCCTGGATGAGCATGTGGAACAGTGGGACAGTCACTGGTGTTGACTTTGCAGAAATCCCTCATACTGAGGCATCATGTAGGGACAGTGGAGAGGGAAAAACTCCCTTTTTTAACAGGAAAAAAAACCTCCAGCAGAACCAAACCGGGCTCAGTGTGAGCGGGCCTCTGCGACGACCCACTGGGGGTTTAGAGAGAACATAGCAGAGACGCAAAGAGAAAAAAGAAGCACTGATCCGGGGAGTATTTTTCTATGGTAAGGGGAAAAAGTAAATGTTTATGGATGTAGCCCCTTTAGTCGTTTCACCTAGAAAGAAAAAAACAGATAAACTCTGAGCCAGTTTTCAAGGTTAGAGTCTGAAAGAGAGCACATAGAGTTAGTTACAGTAAAAGCTCAGCCAGTAGCCATGTCTAGGAGAGAGAAAGGGTTAAACCAGCTTCTGCTGGCAACAACTTAATGCTCACCCTCTACCGATGATCCACATGGCCCTGTCTTTCAGTGTTTAACCCTTTCTCTCTCCTAGACATAGCTACTGACTGAGCTTTTACTGTGACTAACTCTATGTGCTCTCTTCAGACTCTAGACTGAAAAACTGGCTCAGAGTTCATCTGCTTAGCTGTCTTTCTCTCCTAGATTAAGCCTCTAAAGGAGCTACATCCATTAATGTTTCACTTTTCTTTCCCATAGAGAGTACTCCTCAATTCCGCACTTCACCACTAGGCGGCAGTGTGAGCAGGCTTTCATACAATCTTCAGTCATGTCGAGTTCTGCTCCGGCGAGAAGAGTTCAAAACTTGGAGGGAAATTTGACCTTCCTGATGGAAGCTATACTCACGTCTTTGTTAGTGGGCGGGGCTAAAGTGATGTCATCAATTGACAGTGCCAACATGTTCAGCATTGATCCACGATGATGCATACCATATTTGGTGTGTATCCGATGATGTATGAGGGAAATAGAGCACTTGAAGTGTCCTGGGGGGCGCCATTGATCCAAATTCCAATGTAATCCAATAGAGCTGTTTGGGGGCTGACAAAAATGAACCAGATTTATTTTGGAGTCAATCGAACCATGCATGTGTAATTTAGAGCCAAACGTATGGCCATTGCGTGACGTCAGACCTTGCCACGCCGCCACAGCCACACCCTCCAGCAGAGCCAGTCAGTACTGGAGACTGTCTTAGACCATCATGTTTTCTGTCACTTGGGACAGTTTAACATTGATTAGGTCAAGGACATCAAATATGGACCATCAAAAGGAAAACATAACATTTCCTGTTCTCGGGGGGGGGCTTCGATGATGTCATCATTTGATCACTGAAAATTGTTTGGGGCGAGATGCGGATCAATCTCAGAAGGTTTCAAGTCTTTATGACTTTCCTTGTAGGAGCTATATCAATTTCGTCTTTTATGACAAGAAGTCATACTTTGAGGCGTGGCCACGCCCACATGCTTTCATGTATCAAAAAGGTTTTGATAACTTTTGATCCCCAATGCCTTAAGAGTATACTGAGTGATTTTCAAGTCTCTAAGTCAAAAGCTGTGGGAGGAGTTCGCTCAAAATGGCCGACTTCCTGTTGGTTTTAGGGCATACCAACCAGAGACTTTCTTTCATGATTGGGGGAGATCTGCCTTTGTATCAAATTTCAACTGTCTAGGACTTACCAGTTGGCCTATCTCACTTTAGGGGGTGCTGTAGAGTCGTTTGGCCACGTACATTTTCAATTCCATTAAAATACTAACATTTCAGTAGGGGGACAATTTTGGGTAAAGTTTTCTGAGTTTTCATATGTTTAGGCCTCCAAACAGCAGTTTAAGGTGCAAAAGAATAATAATAAGGTGCTCGGGCCTAAAAAGTAAAAAATGGAACGAAAGAATGGTTGGTATAGACCAACAGCAGAAAGACAGCACAAACAGCGCAAAGCAGGAAAGCTGTAGAGATCAAAATCTAGTTTTTATTTACTGGGATTTGGACTTCCATTAAGATCACAGTAAGAAGGTCAGACATTGATGGGAGTTCCTTTAACAGGATGTCCGTCTATCTTTTTAAACTGAAATAAAGAAGGAATCCAAGAAGACAGAAAGGCAGAATAATGTAAACCAGTCAATGGGGATACAAATATTCTGTTGTTTCTTAAAAAGCCAAATTATAAAATTGGATTAGTTTGCCAAATGCAAAATGAATTTCAGGTTTTCTGTAACTATAAGTATGTACTCACACAGTTTTGTTGTAGGCTTTAACCACTGGCAGCAGCCTCAGAAGAACATCCTCTGAAGCAGAGTATTTCTTCAGGTCAAACACATCCAGATCTTCTTCTGATGGCATTAAGATGAAGATTAGAGCTGACCACTGAGCAGGAGACAGTTTATCTGTGGAGAGACGTCCTGAACTCAGAGACTGTTGGATCTCCTCCACTAGAGAACGATCCTTCAGTTCATTCAGACAGTGGAACAGATTGATGCTTTTCTCTGCAGACACATTTTCACTGATCTTCTTGATGTACTCAACTGTTCTCTGATTGGTCTGGGAACTACTTCCTGTCTGTGTCAGCAGACCTTGTAGGAGTCTCTGATTGGTCTGCAGTGAAAGTCCCAGGAGGAACCAGAGGAACAAGTCCAGGTGTCCATTTGGACTCTGTAGGGCCTGGTCAACAGCTCTCTGATGAAGATACTTTAGTTTACGCCTCTTAGAAAATGAAGACCTTTTAGATGTTATTTTTGTTTCTTCCAGCAGGATGACCCCAGAGTTAATGAAGGTCTGATGAACATGAAGAGCAGCCAGAAACTCCTGAACACTCAGATGGACGAAGCAGAACACCTTGTCCTGGTACAGCCCTCTCTCCTCTCTGAAGATCTGTGTGAACACTCCTGAGTACACTGAGGCTGCTCTGATATCGATGCCACACTCTGTCAGGTCTGATTCATAGATGATCAGGTTTCCTTTCTGCAGCTGATCAAAAGCCAGTTTTCCCAGAGACTCAATCATCTTCCTGCTCTCTGGACTCCAGAGTGGATCTGTCTCAGATCCTCCATCATACTTGACCTTCTTGACTTTGGTCTGAACCACCAGGAAGTGGATGTCAGAATCAGAATCAGAATCAGAATTCTTTATTTGTCATTGCTCCACATGGGTGCAACGAAATTTCAAAAAAAAAAAAAAAAAAACAGAACAAAACAGTGCAGGCAAGTAGTGCAAATTTAAGAAATAAATACAAACAAAAGTTTAAAAAAGGGCTGTGCCGGTGGAAACAGATATATATAATTTTATATATATATAATATATATATATATATATATATAATATATATACAGAATATTTACAGGTTATTGCACGTGAGATAGCAAAATGCAAAAGGAAAAATTGCACGGAATGTATTTAGTGTTTATGTCATTGAACAGTGTACATGAGTATTTGAGGCGTTCAGGGCAACAGCAGCTCTAGGAAAGAAGCTGTTTTTCAGTCTGTTTGTTTTTGTCCTTATTGCCCTGAAACGCCTCCCGGAGGGGAGCAGTTCAAAAAGATGGTGACCAGGGTGTGAGGGGTCCCTGATGATGCTGCGGGCTCTCCTGAGGCAGTACATCTCAGTCAGGGTGTTGGGCAGCTCTCCTCCCTCTCTGGTCTTCAACACATCCTCCAGAACCGTAGCAGTGATCCAGCAGAAGACTGGGATGTGGCACATGATGTGGAGGCTTCTTGATGTCTTCATGTGGGAGATGATCCTGCTGGCCTGCTTCTCATCTCTGAATCTCTTCCTGAAGTACTGCTCCTTCTGTGGGTCAATGAACCCTCTGACCTCTGTCACCATGCCAACACACTCAGGAGGGATCTGATTGGCTGCTGCAGGTCGTGTGGTTATCCAGAGGAGAGCAGAGGGAAGCAGTTTCCCCCTGATGAGGTTTGTCAGCAGAACATCCACTGAGGTGGACTCTGTAACATCAGTCAGGATCTCCTTGTTGTGGAAGTCCAGAGGAAGTCGACTCTCATCCAGACCATCAAAGATGAACAGAACCTGGAAGTGTTCAAAGCTGCAGATTTCTTTGGTTTCAGTAAAGAAGTGATGAACAAGGTCCACCAAGCTGAACTTTTTCTCTTTCAGCACATTCAGCTCTCTGAAGGTAAATGGAAATATGAACTGGATGTTCTGGTGGGCTTTGTCTTCAGCCCAGTCCAGAATGAACTTCTGGGTTAAGACTGTTTTCCCAATGCCAGCCGCTCCCTTTGTCATCACTGTTCTGATTGGTTGATCTCCACCAGGTGGGACTTTAAAGATGTCTTCTTGTCTGATGGTTGTTTCTGGTCTGTGTGGTTTCCTGGATGCTGTTTCAATCTGTCTGACCTCATGTTCTTCATTGACCTCTCCAGTCCCTCCCTCTGTGATGTAGAGCTCTGTGTAGATCTGGTTCAGAAGGGTTGGACTTCCTGCTTTAGCGATCCCCTCAAACACACACTGGAACTTCTTCTTCAGACCAGATTTAAGTTCTTGTTGACAGAAGAATTCTAAATTAACAGAAAAAGTAAAATCAGGAAGGAAACAAAATGATCTTCTGGAGATGATTAGAATAAATGTGATTCCATCTCTTCAGACATCAGTAAATGTGTGATTTATCCATCAGGTTCAATCTTTGTAGAAATCCTCTTACTGCTCTGCAGATGTTCAGCCAGCTCCTCCTGCTTCATCCTCCTCAGGAAGATCAGGGTGATCTTCATCAATGCCTCTCTGCTGCTCCTCCTCTGCTCTTCATCCTCACCTTCCAACACCTTCCAACACCACCTCATCACCTCTCTGACTTTCTGGGTGATCTGGACTCAGAACCTTCTGAATCTTCTTCAGCTCGTTCTTCACAAAAGTGACCATGTTGTCCTCCAGCAGCTGGATCAGAACAATATATGAAGGAAACATCAGACTGAGATCATGGAGCCAAACGTCAGAACCATGTTGGACAGACTGACAGTCCTCTGGTCTACAAAGAGCAGCATGGAGATGACTGAACAGAACCGTTGGAGAAGTAAATGTTGTACATGTACAGACCATGAATATGGAGTCCAGCTGGGTTTGATGCTGCTGGGCAGACGGACCACTGGGAACCTCTGAGTTCTGCTGGTCCAATCTGTGGAGGAACCAGGAACAATCAGGAAGTAAGGAAATATTCATCCAGCAGTTTCCACAGATGAAATCACCAAGAGCTTCACAGTAAAAGTCCTTCAACAGAAAAACAGAACATCAGATGAACACGATACAAAGATGTTAAAAAGAGGAAGATGAAATTAAAGGATGAAGACCAGAATCACCAGAACCACCCAGTAGGCACTTTAAAAAGTGGTTCTTAAACTGGGACTGTCAGCAGATCTGATGCTGGTGGGAACAGTGGAGGTGAAGGTTCTGTCCACACAGGTCTTCAGGAGAGTGTGTGGGACATACAGCAGGTTCTGATGACTAAATCTGAGGTGGTGTGGACCTGGAGGAGGTCTGAGATATGTGGGTGTGTGTCCATTTACAGGGGTTGGACAATGAAACTGAAACACCTGTCGTTTTAGTGCGGGAGGTTTCATGGCTAAATTGGACCAGCCTGGTAGCCAGTCTTCATTGATTGCACATTGCACCAGTAAGAGCAGAGTGTGAAGGTTCAATTAGCAGGGTAAGAGCACAGTTTTGCCCCAAATATTGAAATGCACACAACATTATGGGTGACATACCAGAGTTCAAAAAAGGACAAATTGTTTTGGTGCACGTCTTGCTGGCGCATCTGTGACCAAGACAGCAAGTCTTTGTGATGTATCAAGAGCCACGGTATCCAGGGTAATGTCAGCATACCACCAAGAAGGACGAACCACATCCAACAGGATTAACTGTGGGGCAAGAGGAAGCTGTCTGAAAGGGATGTTCGGGTGCTAACCCGGATTGTATCCAAAAACATAGAACCCCCCCTGCCCAGATCACGGCAGAATTAAATGTGCACCTCAACTCTCCTGTTTCCACCAGAACTGTCCGTCGGGAGCTAAAGGGTCAATATACACGGGGGCTGCTATAGCCAAAACTTTGGTCACTTATGCCAAAGCCCAAAAACGTCGGTTTCAATGGTGCAAGGAGCGCAAATCTTGGGTGGGGGACAATGTGAAACATGTATTATTCTCTGATGAGTCCACCTTTACTGTTTCCCCACATCCGGGAGAGTTACGGTGTGGAGAAGCCCCAAAAGAAGCATACCACCAGACTGTTGCATGCCCAGAGTGAAGCATGGGGGTGGATCAGTGATGGTTTGGGCTGCCATATCAGGGCATTCCCTTGGCCAATACTTGTGCTAGATGGGCGCGTCACTGCCAAGGACTACCGAACCATTCTTGAGGACCATGTGCATCCAATGGTTCAAACGTATCCTGAAGGGCGGTGCCATGTATCAGGATGACAATGCACCAAACACACAGCAAGACTGGTGAAAGATTGGTTTGATGAACATGAAAGTAAATTTTGAACATCTCCCATGGCCTGCACAGTCCCCAGATCTAAATATTATGAGCCACTTGGGGTTTTTTTGGAGGAGCGAGCGGGAAACGTTTTCCCCCCACCAGTATCACGTAGTGACCTGGCACTATCCGCAAGAAGAATTGCTTAAAATCCCTCTGACCCCCCTGTGCAGGACTTGTATATGTCCTTCCCAAGACGAATTGATGCTGTATTGGCCGCAAAAGGAGGCCCTACACCATACTAATAAATTATTGTGGTCTAAAACCAGGTGTTTCAGTTTCATTGTCCAACCCCTGTAGGTTCCTGTTCTGGATGTGATGGTGGGTATTTTAAATAGATCCTGTAGGTCACTGGAAGCCAGTGAGATCAGAATATATCTGTCCACACAGAGACAATAAGAAGGTAAAGGTCCATGAAGTGATACCTGGAGGTCAGCAGAGAATCAGATGATTCAGGTAAATGTAAAGGTTTAATGTTCCTGCTGATCCCACTAAGAATTAGCAGAACCTCTGATGGTCCACTTCAGCTCATTCTGGTTGAGTTCCAGCAGATCTCACCAACATCATCATGAAGCTTTTCTTCCCTGCTGAGCTGCTCTCACAGTGCTCACAGGAACCAGGTCTGGATGGGTCAGACTGGCTTTACAGGTGTTTTCCCAGTGGGTCGTGGACTGGGGTTCCACGTTAGTCTGACATGGATCCAGGAAGCAGCAGAACATCATGATCAGCATCAACACTCCAGAAATGAAGATATGAAGGTGTTTTCATTAGAACAGGGCAGCTGATTTATGGAGATAATGGATCAGAACCGCTGTCTGGAAAATAGAACTGGGAACATCTGAGAGCTTACTGGGAGGGAAACTGGGATTCTGTTCTTGGTTCCTAAACAAATGTACCGTCTGATTTCCAGAACTCAGACACCAGACTGAGGAGACCATTCCATACTAGGGGGTGGGTGAGGGCTGAAATATCTCTACAGGTTTCCCTTGCAGTGAAATCAGGATTTTATTAGTTTCCCAAAGTAAAAAATAAAGCTGCTGAAGAAAATCTAGTGAAAGCATTTGGACCAGAACCTTTTGAAAACCCATTTTCATTAGTTGCTGCAGTGATGCAAACTAGTCTGAAGCACAACTGAAATGTAATGAATCCATTGAGATGTTTCAGAGCTGAAGAACACGCTGCAGCTCTGAACTTCTGTGAGGGAACATCACCAAGTCACTGGTTCAGATACGTGTGATTGTTCCAAATACAGCTGAGAAGATCTGAGACTCTTCATCACTAGAACTGAGGAAGACTTTCAGATACCACGAAGAAATGGTTCAGGAACAGAGAAACAATGAAGTGCTGTTCTTGATGTGTTCTTGATTTCCAGAGCAGCCTCAGTCCAACTAATCCAGACTGTAGGTAGGAGGTTGTTTCTTCCATGAGTTCAGAGGTCAGTTGGTGGAAAAATGCAGGAAATGTGTTGGAAGTTGGAGAGTTTTTCACGTCCAGACTCTTTAAGTAGAATTACCACCTCAATGTGGTGGAGAGGTTAGTTGGTTCCTGTGATCCTGGTACCATGCTGTTCTGGGCTGGTAGAGTCTCCCATGGCATGTTAACCTCAGGAGAGGAACCAGCCAAAGAGTAATTCAACACCTTCCTGGCGCCAGTTATCCATTGCTCTTCAGTCTCTTGTCCAACAGCAGTCTGCTGTCCTTCAGTCCCTGGATCAGGTCTCCCAGCTCTCTAGGAATTTCAAAAGGACTTGTCTCCTCCTCGTTTGACTAACCCTCCCCTCTTCCTTCCTCAGCTCAACCTTCTGTGATTCCCATGTCAGACCTGAGTTTGTTCCAGAGTGTGGCATGTCCATCTCCTGAGCCATTCTCCTGACATATTGAAAATATCCTCCCACATTGCACCCTGGTTTTTTGTCAATCATGCCGCTCCTTCCCTGATGATCCAAGTAAGATCTCTAATATAAACGGGCTGTTGAAAGACGAAGCACTCCGTTGGGCAGAGGCTACCACTGATGAGATATCAATTCATTATTAATTTGATGAGTTCACGGAAATGTTTTAATAGACATTTTCTTTCAGGCCAAGTGATGAGGAAGCGACTACAAGGTTGTGGAACTTAAAGCGGGGGAGCGGAGCGATGTCTGAGTTGGCAGTAGAATTTCGCACCCTGGTGGCCACGTCCGGCTGGAATCCGCCTGCTTTAAAAGGAGCTTTCCTCAATTTCTTAAATCAGAAACTTAAGGATGGGTTAGCCAGCCGAGATGAGCCTAAAACACTGGATAAACCTATTCATCTCTCTATCCAGATTGAGAAAAGAGCCAGCGAGACAAAACATCATCAGTTACCTCTTGTGATGTCAGA